>JAGDYQ010000170.1:2238649-2270741 GCA_021962125.1 Bulinus truncatus | reverse complement strand
CCAATTGTGTACCGATGAATCGGATCGGTAATCGGTAATCGGGTAAATATTCTGTGATTTTCAAAACCGATTACGATATAACCTCACTCCCGAAAACTCACTTTTGCTGCGCGAAACGCAACAAAGGTTCTGCAACGATACTGTCTGTTAGTTAGTGTAAGATGCAATTGAACATTATCATTGTTATTTTATATTTATATTGTGTGTGCGTTATCTCTTTATTTACCACGTTAGCGCGAAAAGACACATTTAAGCGAAGCTTCTTCTTCTATTTTTTGCACCCCCCATTACAATCCAGTGTCGGACGGCAGGTCTCTAGAATACTGCGAGACAGGCATGGAGCCGCCCGTGGTGCTGAAGAACGATTTCATTGAGGCCACGTCATCACAAGGGGAGTGCTACGAGTGCATGTGTGAGGAGGACATTGGCATGGCCTGTTGTCAGTAAGTCTGTCATTGCTGTCAGTATGTCTGTCGTTGCTGTATATGTCAGTCTGTCGTTGCTGTATATGTCAGTCTGTCATTGCTGTATATGTCAGTCTGTCATTGCTGTCTGCTAATTCTGTCATTGCTGTCAGTATGTCATTACTGTCAGTGTCTGTCATTGCTGTATATGTCAGTCTGGCATTGCTGTCAGTAAGTCTGTCATTGCTGTCAGTAAATCTGCCGTTGCTGCCAGTAAGTCTGTCATTGCTGTCAGTAAGTCTGTCATTGCTGTCAGTAAGTCTGTCATTGCTGTCAGTAAGTCTGCCATTTCTGTCAGTGAGTCTGCCATTTCTGTCAGTGAGTCTGCCATTTCTGTCAGTAAGTCTGTCATTTCTGTCAGTAAGTCTGCCATTTCTGTCAGTGAGTCTGCCATTTCTGTCAGTGAGTCTGCCATTTCTGTCAGTGAGTCTGCCATTTCTGTCAGTAAGTCTGCCATTGCTGTCAGTGAGTCTGTACTTCTCTTGTACGATATCGGACCGGCGCTTGTACTGACGCCTTAATCACTTTTTGCATCCCACTCCACCCCTTTATATTAACATTGCTGAAAATAAATTATCATCTTTGTCTACAAGATTTTAATAAATTGCCTCGAACGTTTGAAAATAGTACATTGACATCTAGAATACAACACATATATAAAGTAATATTGACGGAAAATGTGCCGGTTGAGCAGAAGCGTTCATTTATATACTAAAGCTTATCATCTTGCATACACATGCGGAAAATTCTGGCCAATGATATGTTACTGCCCAATCTGATGACGTCATAATGGATAGAATATCAACATCAACAAATAGCGAATTTTAGAACTGCATGAATTATTTTTTACCTGGCCATATTTCCAAGTGAATTTATTTTCCCTGCAATGATATTATGATGTTATTACAGTTGTCCAATTTTTAAACTGTTTTTTTAATGATGATATTATTATTCGAAATAATTGAATAATGATCATGATTTAAATAATCATTGATTTTTTTTTTTTACTAAATTTTTTTTCCCTCCATTTTCAGATGCGGCAGACGACATCGTGGTGGCTAAGTCACGTGATGTATTTATCTAATGAAATTTTTACTATACATTCTTTGTTTTACTGTTATATTGCAATTTTACGATTTCTCTCCAGTTTACGTTCAGAATTAAGTTTTTCACAACTATTTTTAAACATTATTTGTCAAGCTATAAACTGGCTATTGTTCGTCTCATTATAAATTAAGTTTTATTTATTTATTTATTTATTTTAACGCTGCCAATTTCTTTGAATTTCGTATTCACTGTTTGTGTTTCATGGGAGAAAATTAAGAAATTATAACTCTGAACCAAATCTAAAAGTTTTCATAATCATTTACTGTACATTAAACGTTGATTTTGTGTTCTTTTGGATTTAGTAAAAAAAAAAAATGAAAATCTTTTCGTTGGTGTCAACCGAGTTGCGGACTTAAGGAAGACTGAGGCCCGGGCGCAGAAGCGAATATTGAGCCCCTGGTTACAAGGGCAAATATAAAACGTATACAGTTTTGCGGGGACCTTCGCAAAGTTTTGACTCAGGGCGCGCCCTGCAAGTCGGCCATTTTAATCGACTCTGCTTTACGCATTAACAAAGGCGAACGACACTGACAGTGGACTAGTAAATATCAGAGAGTCTGTTCATTGACACTCCGGTCAGTAGACACCCCAGTCAGTAGACACCCCAGTCAGTGGACACCCCAGTCAGTGGACACCCCAGTCAGTAGACACCCCAGTCAGTAGACGCCCCAGTCAGTGGACACCCCAGTCAGTGGACACCCCAGTCAGTGGACACCCCGGTCAGTAGACACCCCAGTTAGTGGACACCCCAGTCAGTAAACACCCCAGCCAGTAGACGCCCCAGTCAGTAGACGCCCCAGTCAGTAGACACCCCAGTCAGTGGACACCCCAGTCAGTGGACACCCCGGTCAGTGGACGCCCCAGTCAGTAGACACCCCAGTCAGTAGACACCCCAGTCAGTGGACGCCCCAGTCAGTGGACACCCCGGTCAGTGGACGCCCCAGTCAGTGGACGCCCCAGTCAGTGGACACCCCGGTCAGTGGACGCCCCAGTCAGTAGACACCCCAGTCAGTGGACGCCTCAGTCAGTGGACACCCCAGTCAGTAGACACCCCAGGCAGTGGACGCCCCAGTCAGTGGACACCCCTGTCAGTGGACGCCCCAGTCAGTGGACACCCCAGTCAGTAGACACCCCAGTCAGTGGACACCCCAGTCAGTAGACACCCCAGTCAGTGGACGCCCCAGTCAGTGGACACCCCAGTCAGTGGACGCCCCAGTCAGTGGACGCCCCAGTCAGTGCGGATGATCGTCGGTCTACGGTAAAGCGCAGGACTGTGGAATCGATGGTTTCGGGTTCGATCTTAAGTTTAAACCGAGGGAATGATTTAAGCTCTCGCCATGTCACCCATGGTGTCTCCATGGTCATTGCACAAAAGGCCATGGTGGGGATGAAAAGAAGGACACCGTCTGACAGCGGATTGAAGGATTAGGACATTAACATCTCATCTATTCAAGGGCCTCGCAGACAGATGCGATAAGAGAACGCCCGCTTTACATATAAATGATCTTAATTTTAAAGAAAAAGGAAAAAGCCACCTAAAAAAAAAACATACAAATAGATTATTCCCGATACACATTTTTAGAAATACCAGTAGTGTCGTCAATTCCTTTGAGCCAGTTGAAGATATGAAATGCAATAAATTGCCTGGTATTTATTTTTGTAACAGCTTCCGCTCTTCGGTGCGTCATTGGACATTCAGCTCACGACGTAAAAACATTAATACAATTTCATGAATACCGTCCCGGTGTTTTCAATTATATATGGATCAGTTACTATTAATGTGTTGTAATATGAACAAACGTCCATTAGGGAAACTTGCGTTCAGTTTTTTTTTTATCAAATTTTTTCGATCAACTTCCTGAACTTAAAAAAACAAACATTTATCACAGTTTTATGAACTGTTATTTCGGCTTTTTTTAAAATTAATTCGTTTACAATACGGTGAGCATGTTATCCGTTGACCAAGATAAAAGAACGCCGAATCAACTTATCTCTGTTGATGATAAACATAGGAGCGGTTGTAAAGTATTGTATCTGCACCGCCCGAAGCGTAAACAATCACCACGCCCAGAGTCTTTTTTTAGCGTGACGATAAACATAATCAAATTAAAAGGGGAAATAATTCTCAACGTTCGTTATCTCGGGTAATTTGGCGCGTACATTAAAACAAAAACAAACCCAATGACGTGTGTAGGTGATTGCGTTGGGTTAAAGTGCTCATGGTCTGATGACGTCATCTATCTTAGTGGTTTAATTTTTTTTTAACGCCACTGGATGGAGATGACGTTATTTTACCGTTGAGTCTATTCATTTACTTCGCGGAGCATACCAGTTGTAGGGTTAGTGGTTCGAGAATAGACCCACTCCCGGTCTCCACCTGGCATGGAGTCCCACATGCCTGAGGTACGCACGAGTCTGATCGAAACCAAGGTAACGAAAAGCAGCCAGCTAGAGACGCTGCAAGAGGCAGCTAGGAAGACAATCGAGTCCTATCGAGAAGGGGCGATCCTAGCCTACACTGATGGCTCCGTGGTCGTCGGTGAGGATGGCAAAGATAAGTCCGGATACGGTGCTCACATCGTCCACCAGGCAACAGGGTTCAGTGAGGACGTTGCAGGGCCATGTGGATTTCTCTGTGCAGCAGAAGCAGAGATGAGAACCATAAAAGAGGCGGTGGCGCACATTGACAAGAGGATCGAGGATGGGGCGATTCCGCCGTCGGAAGTCGTCATCCTGACGGATTCTAAGTCTGTTCTCCAAACCATAGTGGGGCGAGGAGAATGGCCGCAACGACTGGAGGCCATGGTGGGGGCCATCCAACAACTCATGATCAAACGCAGTGTAGCTGTGACGCTGCAGTGGATCCCGGGCCACGCGGTTCCTACCCAGGAACGAGAGGGCCGATGGCCTAGCAAAGTCTGGTACACGAATAGACTCCACTCTGGGAGTTTATCGCAAACTGCAGATGGGGCCTCCTATGAGTCCATCATCGCCAAGTTACGCACCCTTGAACAAACTGTATGGCTTTCGAACTGGGAAAGAGGAACCACAGGGCGAGAGGTAAGAAGGAATATGGAGCGACCTTCTAAATCCGACCCGTGGTGGAGGCTTCGGAGAGACGAATAGGCACTGATAGCCCAGTTCCGTACTGGGCATTGTCCGATTGGCGCCTATTTTGGGAGTATGAGACCTGAATACGACTCACGTTGTCGACATTGCGGTGAGGATGAAGAAACGGTAGATCACTTGTTGAGTGAGTGTCCACGTCTGGATGCTTTCAGACTGGACGAGTCGGGAAACTCGCTGGCCATCGGGCTCTATGGCAGTCTCCAGATGTTGATAGACACAGCAAGTTTCATTTCACGAGCCCTAAGGGACCCAGTCTCGGTTCGTTAAACATAAGAGAGTTCAATCAGAATCGCCTTCCTCGCACTTGCGGGATGGGTTGGGCCAGGGGGTCGGCAACCTTTTGAGACGGAAGAGCCAAAAGTTATAATTTTACAATTTTCTCAATTATTTTAAAGAGCCACTAAAATTGTTATTTCAATATTATGGTATTTGATTAAAGAGACAATTTGACATCCAAAGAGCCGCAACTTGACATCAAAAGAGCCACATGCGGCTCGCGAGCCAAGGTTGCCAAGACCTACAAAATGATATATACATCATGGGTCTAAGACTTATAGTTGCTGAGATATAGCGCTCCTTTATTAATATTGCTTATATAGTAAACAACGGTACTAAGGTCCCTTTTACGTCCCTGAGAGGTCAAATCGCGAAATGGAAAAAAGTCATTTCTTGGCAGGCCAAGACCTACAAAATGATATATACATCATGGGTCTAGGACTTATGGTTGTTGAGATCTAGGGTGATGACGGACAGACAGACAGACAAAAAAAATGCTCTAAAAATCAAATGCTACTTTACAAGGAAAAAGCACGGACTATATATTTTTGTTCACTCTTATTTATTTGAAATGCTTTTATGATAATGTGATCTTAATTATGAATAAATCTGGCATGTTTATTAATCGAGTTACTGCAATGTTTAAACATTTTTTTTTTGTTTAAATTCTTCACCATTGTTTCACCATTATAGGTTTAGGGTGACTTATGGAATAGATATTTTGATTGCCGATCTAGGGGGTCCAACATTCGATCCTCCTGGTGACGTTTGTCAGGTACTGGTGAGAGCTCCCATGTCCACCAAACGGTCATCTGTTTATAGTTTGGAAAATAACGACGACTGGGTGTAGTGCCAGAGACCAAATCCGTGGCTACGGAAACTGATGGATTGTACCCTTGAACTGGGTGGGGGTGGATGGTCGCGCGGCAGAGAGCTCGACTGTCGATTTGAGGATCCCGGGTTCGATCTCCGGTGATGACTAGTGGATATTTCAGATCATGATGAAAGACCGTGTTATATCTCCCGTGGTGCCTCCATGGCCATCGCACGATCAGCTATGGTGGGGATGAAAGAGGGGCACCATAAAAACCGTCTCATTAGTGGTTAAAGGATCTAAGAGATTTCATTTCATCCTTACAGGGACTTCACATACACTCAATCTGTCCCGGGGGCGGGGGACAGTTAAGTGTTTAACTTGATTATCAAATCCAGTTTTTTTGAATATTGAAAATCACGTATCTATTATTTAGTAGGTCAAGACGAAATGTTAAGAAAAAGTGGGTCAACATTTTATACAAATAACAGAAAAAAAAAACACAAGAAAATAAAGCGATCCAGTTAAAATTTATTCTATTATACACAATGAAATCATTTCGTTTATTTGTTGTATTTAAAACAGCATTGAAAAAGTCATTCGCATTTTTTCCGCTATAAGAGTCCAACTAAAATAATACGAAGAACTCTCGTCTCGCAATCCCCAGAGGAAAAAAAAAATCTACTTTCGACTTATGTGTAATATGAAATCCTTGATGGCGCTCTCCAGAATAGCGAGAGGTAATGTGGGAAAAGCCGACACAGAGAAATCTTTGTGTGACCCACACCCCGCCCGCCCACACCCCCGTCCCAATGATCTCTTGCCGTAGCACCAGTTATGGGTGTGGGTCACTAGTATACTGTGCAGGTGAATACTGACCAATTGGACTGAATAGAGTGGTCAGTGTGACAGAAATAATCACCAGTTGTACACTATAGACATCCTTCTATTGTGTTGACTGGCGTCCATGTATATATATATATATTATGTCTACACTATGCTTGACAAATGTTCAGGATACAATAATACAAACAATGTTGCTTAACCAGAATGACATATTTCCTTATTGCCCTCATATGAATACACCCTAAATAATTAGGTTCGTTGAAAACATCTTTTTTTCAATTAATAGTGGGTCTCAAAAAAAAAATAAATGATCCAAAATTCTGCCCCACCCCCCACCTTCCACCCCCGCCAACGGGCTCTTTTTAAGCTTGTGGGATGTGGGTGGGAGGGGGAGGGCAACTAAGTACACTCAATATTTTATCTTTAAAACCTTAGCCTTAATACACAACAGCTAAAAATAGCTTACAAATAAAGTATTCTTAATCGGTTTACATTATTACATTTACATAATATGAGTAACCACTAAAAGCCACACACCCCCATTCCCCCCCCCCCCTCCTTAGGAAAAAAAAGGACATTACAGTTTGCTACATCTTCATTGAACGAGTTCATGGACATAGTGTTTGTCAAATATTAAATAATAAATTAAAAAAAAATAATAAACAAATTATAACTTCAACAGATCTCCTTCCATCAATTTAATCATAAAATTTTACAGAACAAAAAAAAATTTAAACAAAATAATAAAAACAATATTTCATCAACATATCCGGTTTTGCAATTTTTTTTTCCTTATGACTTTTTAGATTTCTCGTTTTTCCCTCGCCGTGCTCTGCGCTTCCGGTTTTTTTCGTTGCTATTTTTAGGAATTTTCCCCCCTCCGCTGCATCCCCGTCTTTTCAGCCTCTTCAGAGTTCTGTTTACATTCTTGGCGATATCTTTCTGATTCCTGCTGAGTCCTTTAAGCTTGAAATTTTGAACGGCAAAAACTTTTTTATCTAACAGAAATGCAAATCTTTAATCGGAAAAAAAAATAAAAAAAAAATTGTTAGGTTCTGAAGGTCATATTTGTTTGTGGCGGTCTTTTCAATAAGAAAACTCAAATTATTATCAACTTTAATTTAAGAGGCTGCAATAAAAAGGGCAAGTCCATTTTTATTTCGATCAGAGGGGATGAAGCTATTTAAACAATCATCTACATGAAAGACAGAGGCGGACTTCGGTTGTATCAGGCATAGAAGGCAATATTTGGCCCCTAAAAAAATTAACTAATATTAAAAAGGAAATAACTTCCGTTAACATGCGGGCTTTGTGGGGCGCCTGACAAGTCGGGGTGCTCGGGTTGGGGGGGGGTGCATTTTGCGAGTGCATTTCAACCCATCTCTATAGGAAGGAGTTTAAGAGTCCCAAGAGGTGAAAGTAAGGGTCACCACCAGATAGTCTCTATGGCTTCGGTATTCTCTGAAGTGGCCCCAACAGCCGGGCTGATCTATTTTGCAAACTACGGGAACCAAATGTCGTGCCTCTAATTAACTCAGCGTGAGTCAACACAAAGCACAAACACATCTTTTATTCAGACTATTCACACGATTGGGTATCCGTTATGAATGCGACGTCTAATCAACGTGAGTACATGATAATTAATAGAAGGAATAGAGTCAATGCAACTACTTGGCATGATAATAAATGGGCTACAGATACTGAGGCATGCATAACTTCTGAGAGGTTATTCGTTCATTCCATCATCATGTCTTCTTTTCACTCCCTCCATCTCTTCTGCCCATGCGCGCGCGTCATTTTCCCATATCAGACAACTCTACAATGGTGCCGGGTACTATTTTTTAAATTAATAGCTGTATCCCTACACCAAACTAGTCTCTAAAAGCATCCATAGGGCAAACTACCGCCCGCTGGACAAGATCGGTCCGCTGCCTGCCACTTCTTTCATATTGGAGCAATGCACTATAGCCTTGTATGATATGACCTTTGACCTTTTAATTTACTAGAGCTCATGTCAACGTTTGTCTGGCGAGCCGGTCAAATTTACCCGCCCATGGTGGCTCGCGATGTGTAAAGTTTCCCCACCCCTGCTCTAAAGGCATGGTGCCCTGGATACACAAAAGGCTTGCATTGGACATGTGCGCTTCTCTTCATTGGTTTGTAAAGGGGAGTACGTTCGGAATATATATACAGAGACTTGGTAAAGTAAAACACGCTGAAAAGCAATACCCACATTTGATTGCCTTCCGAGTCTTTGAACCTTTTGGGGTCCGGCAGCATCATGAGATAGTGATGGTCAGGGCTGACCCTTGGACAGACGCAGGATGACCTCTTGAGCAGGATGACCTTGTCTCCGGGCTTCAGTTCATGACGCCCCCCTGTAGTAGGTCATGAACTATTAGTACTATCATACACTATTGTATAGATGTTCTATGAGTTTTTCAGAATTAACAGCTGAAGTAAATTAGTTTCGTTATCTTTGAATTTAGTTATACATTTTAATGTAACATCAAGCCATTGTGTTCATTTTGTTTAAACTTAATTAACGGTAAATAAAAAGAGGAAATATTAAGCTGAATATATTCAATAAAGATTCCAATATGCTTTGATTATTATATGATTGGAGGAGAGGGAAATGTTAAAATATTCGATATCTAGCACTCTCCCGCGCGCGAATGGCAGAAATGGCGTTGTTTACAAAGTTACCAGAGATAAAAGCCTTAAATGAGTGAGTAGTTAACTAGAACGAGAAGTAGTCTCAAAAGTCTTGTTGTTATAATTTACTAAGGTGGAAGATTATTGGCTGTCTATTAATTATATTTACTAAGAACGAAGATTATTGGCTGGCTTTCAATTGTATTTAATAAGGACGATGATTATTGGCTGACTACCTATTATCTAGATTACCGTGAGTCATGAATATCATAAAGAAATTGGGAGAAAAAAATGTATTTACTTTGTGAATGGACGTTTTGAATCTGTCCCAGAATCCTCTCGAAGCCCGTCTTCTCCAAGTCACGGTCCAACGCCTTCACCTCCAGAACTGAGGAAAGACAACAGAAAATGACAGTGTCCAATCCTGACAAATAATGTGTCAAAAAATGACAGTGTCCAATCCTGACAAATAATGTGTCAACAAATGACAGTGTCAAATCCGGATGAATAATGTGTCAACGAGCTACAACGTCACACCCTGACAAATAAATATGTCAACAAATGACACTTTGAAATCTTGATATCTAGTATTAAACTTGCTCGATACATCAGACAAAGTCCTATATAACTGTGTATGTTATAATTCGATTTCTGACCATTTCCTTTTTTTTTTTGTATTGTTTGTTAAGTTTGCTAAGTTTCACTGTTTTCCTCTATCCCCTGCATCTATGCATCACACGCAACATTCCCTGTTACTCGTTTGTCTGATTTTTCGTTCATTTTCTGTTCAATTGGTCAACTGGCTATCTTTCATTTTGTTCTTCTTTCATATGTTAGTTACTTCTCTTGTCTGTCATTTCGCAATTCACCTCTTAATGTAACAGGTAATGTAAAAAAAAAAAGATCACACTTGCGATACAGGAAAATAAAATATCCTATAAACAAGTTTGTTTTCAGCCTGTTAAAGCAAACTGTTTATATAAGAGATACTCAAAGTGGGTCGAGAGCCAATACCTAGGTGGGTCACCAAGAATTGTAATTATTGCTCAATCGAGAATATAAATATATATATATATATATATATATATATATATATATATATATAAACATAATTTAGACTTTTCTATATTGTTATCCCATTAATTTTATTAAATAAACAGGTTTCTTAGTAGATTGCTAATCGAAAAAAGTTATTTTTTTTTGAGAACCACTGGATTGTATAGCCAGCTATTATTGCGCCCTGCGCGAATCACATTTTTGGCGCAGCTCTCTAGATTTGAAAAGATAAAAAATAACAGCTTATGAAAACTTTATTTCTGCATATTTATCTGTTCGGCTATGTGTGTGCTTTTATCTATTCGGCTATGTGTGTGCTTTTATCTGTTCGGCTATGTGTGTGCTTTTATCTGTTCGGCTATGTGTGTACTTTTATCTGTTCGGCTCTGTGTGCGCTTTTATCTGTTCGGCTATTTGCAGTCCTCAAACAGCTGTGCCCTCCCTAAGCTCCTGATTACAGGTAAGGGGGATATGGTGTACTCCAGAGTACAGATTCCTGCGTTGAACGCTCACGTTTCCATCATAGTGGAATCTATTAATAGCTCACCGTAAGTCGCGTTGCTGCAGGCGAACTTCATTAAGTCCATCCATCCCAACCCGTACCAGCTTTCTTCACATGAAGCACAGCGACCTGGAAAAAACACAAGTCACGTGGGTGTAATGAATGAAGACGAAAACAGGGAAATGTGGATGTGGGGAGGGGGTTAGCATGGAGGGAGGGGGAAAGGATCGATTAAAGGTCGGGGTGAGGCGCAGAGATCACATAACAGTAATCAAAGTCAAAGTTATAAGTATGAACTAAGAGGACGTTGATGGGAAGCATGAATGAGATTTTGTAGCCAAAACAACCTTGTTTAAATCTGATTGGATAATTTATCCCAATGGAATAAATCTATTGAAAGTAACAATACAAGGCAATACTAAAACTAGTGCTGAAATAGTGCTATTAGCATTTCAAACGTTGATAAAACTACATAATGCAAGGCCCGATTAAGGCCTAGGCAATATAGGCACAGTACCTAGGGCCTGCAAACAAAAATAGGGCCTACAAAAGTGAAAAATAATTTTTTTTTTTAAATTTACAATTATATAATGTTAAATTAGTTATAATTAATCAATTAATGCCTAGGGCCTACAAAAGTGAAAAATAAATAATTTTTTAAAATTTACAATTATATAATGTTAAATTAGTTACAATTAATCAATTAATGCCTAGGGCCTACAAAATCCTTACTCGGGCCCTGACTACATGAATCGACTTTCTAAACAGGGGCAATAACACTGACTGTTAAAGTTCTAAGCATTAATGGTAAAAACAGAGGTACATGAAATGACTTACTCTCTAAACACTGACATATCTGTTTCTGGTTATCACAGAAGTTGGCCAGTTGACCAGTGTTGTTATTGTTCTTATAGAAGACTGTACACCTGACATCTGTGGATGGACATAAAACAAAGGCCGGCTTTAAAAATTGGGACACGTCTTTCAGCCACAATGTGTTTGAATACCATTATTTTAAACTGTCAATTAATATACTTGATATTAATGAAAAACTTGATGCCCTTATAACTTTATTGTAAGTTTTTATTCCTAAACTGTAAAACTGTAAAACAAAATGTTTACCACATAAACTGATAAAGTCCTAAACAATTATATGAAGTCTTTTAATAAAGTGTAACACTGTGTATTTTGTTTTAAACACGAATTGTGTCAGAGAGTATCTATTGATAAAGCACAAGACTGTGTAATTTGTTTTAAAACACCATTTGTGTCAGAGAGCATGGTTATGGAATGGAAATCTGTTGGGCTTGGTCGAAAGTATTCATCGACTTACCTGGATTATAGTAATCAAACACCTGGACCTTGGCAGGTTGCAGGTTTTCCGCCATGTGCTCCTGTCTGGCTCTCAGTTTGAAACACTTGGTCTCCCTGTGGGTCAGCTGTTGAGACAGGGTAACGGAACACAGGATATGAGTTTCACAAAATCTATTGGCTAGGTTTCTCGGCATGATACATAAACTATGAAGTCCCGCAATACTCAAGTTGTGCACATCAATAACTCAGGACCGGCCGTAGGCCGATTTGACCGATTGCTCCGAATCGGGCCGTGCACCTAGCAGGGGCCCCGCAATTTAGATTTAGCCGTATCACTATTAGTCATGGCTTTCGTCACAGGCTTTTAAAGATCAGAAGAGGAAGCTCGCAAGCATTCGTTAAATATGCCCCGCAATTCGTAAGGCCAGCTGTTACGTCGTCGGGTCAGTCCCAATGCTAATCCTGGCCACGTACAGATCGTTGTCTAGGTGTATGAGAGAGTAGATGTAGATGTTCTAGTGACAATATTTCTATTTTCACAGCTCACTTTCAGTCTCTGCTAATAAGTCAACAAATACCGGTTTCTTTGCTGATAAAACAAGTTTATTATGTAGCTATGTTGACGCCAGTTCTCACATACAGTACTTCAGCTTACGTCCTATTCTTCCGCTCCTGCTCTCTAGTTCTCAGTCTCGCACCTCTCTCTCCTCCTCTCTGACTAACACACAAAAACGTCCTGCTTATATACAGTACACAACTGGCTGTGACACCGGTGATTAATTAGTTGTAATTACTTCTCAATCCAACTGACTCTACACTCGGGATAATTTATGTGACGGGTCTGGGGGTGGAGAATTTAAATAAGGAAACCTATGACACTTTCTAACTCAGTTATCCCTCGTGAGAAGATTCTGCCCCACGACTTTCGTAACGGTTCCAACTTCATCCTACGTGTCACGGTCACGAACATTCTTCCCCAGGTAAATTGTCTCCGTGAGCTCAGTACCACCGGTGACTCACAACTAATTAACATGGAGGGGTGATGGGGCGTGCTTTTGCGTAAATTATTCTTCTATCTGGTCACAATGATGCACCCCCCTCCCCACGCACATTTAGTTCCTAAACCGTAAACTATTGTGCTAAAATAACCTACATCGTAACACCAGCACTGCAATCAATGAATTAAGATATCAGTCAGTCAGTCAGTCCGTCTTGCGATGACTTAAGTGTCGTCCACACTGTCAGAGACAACATATAAGTACATACCTCATCCACGTACAGGACGATGGACCTCTGAGACTTCTCGTAGTGGTCAATTTTACCTTTTAGCTTCATCTGGTGTCCAGGCGCCACGGAGATCAGAAAATTGTTGAAGTGGTCAGTTGAACAAGCGCATGGCAAAAAAAAAAAGAAATGAACATAACGCTTTATTAACATTACATTCGTTGAAATAAAGGACATAAAGCTGAGTCTAAGAGAATGTAATTCAAAGGTTCTCATAGCCTGCCAACTTTTTCCCCAATTAATGAATCAGAAGCAGATGATACAAAAATTTTATAAATATACACTAAGCAAATAATTATTAAACAAATTATATCTAACTAAAAGATATTAAAAAAAATCTATTTCTATTATATACAGACAGCCTTGTCTTATATCTAGATTGATCAAAATAGATCTGGATATAAATTGTCCAAGTTGGCAGCACATCTACCGAGCTTTAACAAATGAGACTCGCTGAAAGTCTACAATTGGTTTTGAGCGCCAACACGTGATCCACTCTCTTTTACACGTAAACGTCACGTGAGCACGGCTATTTTCATCTCAACAAACTATCATGTTTGCGTGCGTGACCAGTGGCGTAGCTACAGCTAGTGGCGTCCGGTGGGACTCCCCAGTAATGCTGTCCCATGGTTCCTGTTACAAAAACTGGCCGCTAGCAGTTAAAGTAATTTAGGCCCAATAACTATGTGGTCAAATTATCCTTACATTTTCCAGGTCTTCCTCAACGGGCAGGTAACCTGTGAACATCCCGATGTCAATCACCGACATCCCTGTCGTCTTGTTACCTAAAAACCTGTGGCAGGGTGAACGAAGGCAGGGTGAATGAGGAGACGGTGAATGATAATAAAATCACTTCATTAATAATAAAGCTATATTAGAGTATTAGTATTTGAGTCATAGACATATCAACGCTGACCTTAATTATAATCACAACTCAATACCAAATGGCTAGTCGGCCATACAATGTTTCGCTGCATACCCTCATCATACAGCTAACAACAACCAGTTATTAAAAGTACAATTAGACAACCCAAAACGTAAGTAAGATTGTAAGAATGTTATGAAACGGAGAAGTTAGTGCTTGAGTCAGCGTGTGTGTGAGTGTGTGTGTGTGTGTGTGTGTATTGACAAGGGCGTGACACCCCTTTGGTGGACTCACCTTACACAGACCTCCACACAGATTACAGAGGCGCTGTATGGTCGGACAGATCGCCGCGGGCGTCCAATCTTGGAGACGTAATGGTCGCTCCCTGTGTCGGAACTGAGCAGGTTGAAAAAAGACAACAACAAATGAATAAAATGTAAGTACTTGAAACTATATTTCACAGTAACGGAGCATAGAATTTTTTTTTTCTAAGCTGAACAGTTTAAAAAAGTAAAGACTATTTGATCATGGAGTCTTGGATCAATGTAGAACAGGGCTTCTTAAACTATGGGTCGCGACCCCATTCGGGGTCGCGTGGCAAAATTCTGGGGTCGCGAGAGACAAAAATACAATTTAACAGAAAATGTTTTCTGAACTTGTAAAATATTAATTTATTTTTTCTTTTATATTTGTATGGGGTCGTCAAGAAACTCGCAATCATACATGGGGTCGTGAATTACAAAAGATTAAGAAGCCCTGATGTAGAAACATTCATAGAATGATGTTTACGCTTTTTTTTTTAAGTACGACGCTAGTGCCGGGAATCGAACCGGAACTCTATGGATGTGAGGCAGATGCTCTAGGCTGATAGTAAAATGTATTAGAATAGCTTCTAGTAATTCAATACATTTTAATAAGCCATAGCAATACGTATATAACTGTATTCTAGCTAATGATGCTTGGCAACTAAATCCACCATATCCTTAAACTCTAACCTAACGAATTAAAGAAACAGAGAATAGAATAATTTGAATTACAGAAACTATCAGTTCCTTTAGCTGTGGCGTAGGAAGGGTACTGAGAGTCGTGCTGCTCCTTTTAAACGTTTTTTGTTCTTTTTAGATTGGGAGGAAGGCGCCAAAAATATAACTCGCACAGGGCGCCGACAACAGCTCTCTCTCTCTCTCTCTCTCTCTCTATCTGAACTCTCTCAGTGTAACTGCGGGCTGAGACTTAGCCCTTCAAAGCCCGTGAGATCAAACTCGCTGTGTTCCTCAACATCTGGGAACTGACATACAGGTCAATGACAAGCGAGCTACCCCTCTGGTCCACCCTGAGGTCCGCCAGTCCGGGGGGCACTAAAAAAACACGTGACCTACGGTTTCCTCACTCTCTCTGAAGTGTCGGCAAAGGGAATCGACATTGGCCATCGGCATTGGCCAGCGGCATTGGCCATCGGCATTGGCCATCGACATAGGCCATCGACATTGGCCATCGGAATTGGCCATCGGCATTGGCCATCAGCATTGGCCATCGGCATTGGCCATCGGCATTGGCCATCGGCATTGGCCATCGACATTGGCCATCGGCATTAGCCATCGACATTGGGCCTCAACCTCTCCTCAATAACTAGCTCTATCCCCTTGATGCATGTTTTCCTAAACCATCGTAAGCTGTAAACAATGGTACTCATTCTAAAAATAAAAAAAAAGACCGTTCACATAACATTTCCCTGTCTAACAATTGTTTGAACTTAGCATTGAAAGCTGAATGACCGATAATATTAACTGTAAACAGGCAAAAAATAAACCGTTAATAAACCCAATTACAATGTTTATTATTATTATTATTTCTCTATTTTTTACGTTTCAAGATTCATGTCACAGAGATTGGTACATTTGGACAGGAAGTTAATTACATGTGACATAGTTCAATTTAGTCTTAAAATAAAAAATTGGCGTTGAAAAAGCGCAATCATGTGTATAAATAAGGGCAGAAAATCGATTGTTTCGATTCTATATTAGTAACAGCTGACTTCCCCTTTCCGTTTAGCGTCGCCTCCCCCCCCCCCTCTTCCCTTCTAACGATCCTACTCATATTAAGACTGGATACTTGACATACAGAGTGTTTCATTCCGTGGTACAATGTTCTTATACATCTGTTTATAAATGTGTACTTTTGGATCTATATACCGATTTAATATGACATCTCTCAGTCATATTGTCAGTTTGCATCTATTAGTTCTATGGCATATTGTCAGTTCACATCTATGAGCTGTCGTATTGCCAGTTCACATCTATTAGTTCTCTGTCAAATCGTCAACTTACATCTATTAGCTGGTATATTGTCAGTTTGCGTCTATTAGTTCTCTGTCCTATTGTCAGTTCACATCTATTAGCTGTCTGTCATATTGTCAGTTCACATCTATTAGTTCTCTCTCATATCGTCAACTTACATCTATTAGGTGTCTGTCATACTGTCAGTTTACATCTGTTAGTTCTGTCATATTGTCAACTTACATCTATTAGTTCTCTCTCATATCGTCAACTTACATCTATTAGCTGTCTGTCATACTGTCACTTTACATCTATTAGTTCTCTCTCATATCGTCAACTTACATCTATTAGCTGTCTGTCATACTGTCAGTTTACATCTGTTAGTTCTGTCATATTGTCAACTTACATCTATTAGCTGTCTGTCATATTGTCAGTTTACATCTATTAGTTCTCTGTCAAATCGTCCACTTACATCTATTAGCTGGCATATTGTCAGTTTACATCTATTAGTTCTCTGTCAAATCGTCAACTTACATCTATTAGCTGTCACATTGTCCACTTACATGTATTATCTCTCTGTCATATTGCTAGTTTACAAAGATAATAGATTATCTATTAGCTCTGATTCATATTGTCAGTTCACATCTATTTTCTCTCTAAGAGATCTATTTTATTTACCTCACCGATTAAAAAAATCCAAAAAACAAACAATGATCATCACAAACCAAAAGGTCAGATTACCTGTTTTCCTCATCGTCAGAGGTCAAGTTCAAGCCCTTGACCTTCTTCTTCCAGAGGGTCTGTATCCTCGGCTGCACAGAAGGGAAAGTGAAGTCCTCGTATTCCTCCCCGTCCTCTTCGTCCTCTTTCCTGACGTCCTCTTCACAGTCCATTGAGCACGGCTCGCACTTTGACCTTTAAAAAATACGTGTCAACAGAGAGAGGGAAAAAAACACGTTTAATAAAAATGTCCATTTTCTTTTTTTTTTTTTAAACTAAACTCCGTTAGTGCGAAACTTTTGAGACCCCCACCCCCCCGCCCCCACCCAGTGGCGCCGAGAGCCAACACTGTCCCAGGGTAGGACATCATTGCGGGCCCCGTAATAAACAATAAGTCGTGAACAAATTGATATGGTCGGGGCGGCCGGGCCCCCTTACAGTTGCGGGCCCCCTGGCAATGACCCATCCCTCTCGGAGTGCCTGCCCCCCACCCCACCCCTTTTCCCCTCCCCTTTCACCTCACGCTCTTGCGGTGGAAGAAGAGAAAGAACTCGAATTGGCGACAAACGGAAACCAGTTAACGCGTACATTGTGTTTAAAGAGTTCACCCGAGATGATTGTTGACATATATTCTTCTTGACTTGCGGAAACAATTTTTAACCCCCCCCCCCCATACCAGTTCAAAACGTCATTCATAAATGTTTTGACAACGATTAAAGAAGTGTGAAACGTCCCACTGATTTATCACTGATCTTTTTTCCCCACGAGTGATTATTTAGACACGCCGCCACATTCTGACTAGAGAAGTGGTTCTTAGGCTTCTTCGTGACTTTACCCCCCCCCCCCAATTGATGTGAAAGGACGTCCGAGGGTACCCCTCACCCCCCACAATAAGATCCCTCCGAATATAAATGTTCGTATGTTCATAATTGAACGTGGCTGAATATTTTTTTCTAATGCGATACTTTGGTACTTTTATATCGCTGCGGTTGACCAGACGAGGCATTTCATCATTGCAAAATTTCATCATTGCAACATTTCATCATTGCAACATTTCATCATTGCGACATTTCATCATTGCGACATTTCATCATTGCGACATTTCATCATTGCGACATTTCATCATTGCGACATTTCATCATTGCAACATTTCATCATTATACGGTTAGGGTTAGGTAACTGTTTCAACATGTTGCCAAAATGGCTCAGTATGTTAATTACTTAATTACACCTACATGTACTCATGTTGGCGAATGTTGCCAATGATGAATTGCTATAATGATGAAATGTTGCAATGCTGAAATGTCTCGTATGATGAGATGCCAGTAAACCGTCGCTGCGTACCCCCTGCATCATGACCTTTCCCGTGCCGCCCCCCCCCCATTGGGAGGGTACGCGTACCATCGGGTTGAGAACCGCGTGACTTAATAAGTAGAGTCGAGACTTACTTCTTGTAGTCCCAGAAGAAACTGTGCAGCAGCGTGTTGTGCTGGTGGGTCACCACGGTGACGTCAAACTGGCAGTTGGTCCTGTCCTCGGGGACGTTGAACCTGACCTCCACCTGCATCATACCGACACCCGTGCCCTCAGCCTCGAAGTGAAGTTTCCCGCCAGTAGGCACCTGGCACGTGACGTGTTCAAGAAGTTGTTTGTGTTTTTTTTTTAAATGTTTTTTTAAATATTTTTTGAAATGCATGACGGGTAAAACTTAAGTACACATTCAAATTAAAAGCAATGATTACCAAATTCAGCTGTTACGTTTTTGGGGGATTTTAAGGCAATGTTACATTGCAGGCCCTAGGAGAAAAGTCTTAATTTGGGCCCAAGAAATAGTTTACCTTAAGGGTCCTAGGCAAAACTTCATGTAAGCCCTGGTCAAAGTTACAATAGGGACCGTAGGCAAAGCTGCAATAGGAGCCCTAGGCTTAGTTATATCAGGAACACTAGGCAAAGGAACATTAGGGGGCCCTAGACAAAGGAACATAATGGGCCCCTAAGTGAAGGAACATTAAGGGGCCCTAGGTGAAGGAACATTAGAGGGCCCTAGGCAAAGTAACATTAGGGGACCCTGGGCAATGGAACATTAAGGGATCCTAGGCAAAGGAACATTAGGGGACCCTGGACAAAGGCACATTGGGGACTCTAGGCAAAGGAACAGGGGGCCGTTGGCAAAGGTACATTTGGGTACTTTTAGGCAATGGTACATTAGGGGCACCTAGATAAAGGTAAAATTTGGACCCTCTGGCAAAGTTACTTTGGGGGGGGGGGGGCACATCCAAAAAACTCTGTAATTGTTGCTGCATGGGAATATCGGGACGCTAATAGCCTTCTACAACAGGGAACCCCACGGACATCCCTAAAGTGTTCATTCATGCTAGACATTTTTTGGTAAAGTGAAAATAAAATTCCCAAAATAGGGTCCACCCATCCAGTGTTTTATCTTATCCGTCCTTAGAATGACCCTTACTTCAGTGAGTCGCAGAACTAGCATTCTGGTAACACAAGAAAGTAAATAAATACTAAGCTACATATTTTTTGAATAAGTTTTAACTGAGCTACATTTAGCTTCAATCGTTACATAACTTGTTGATGTTTTAGTTTTAAATTATGTTTGGCCATTTTATTTGGTCCTTCTTATTCGTTTTAACACGCTCGCAGTTTAAAATAAATAAATAAATACATAAATTGGGGGAGCTAACTCGAATAATAATGTCGGGAAATCAAGACTAATGACAATTTTTTAGTCTCCCCTTAAATGAAATAAGCTGAAAGAAATCTGGCAAGAAACAGTTCGTACATAGAAATATGTCCTGGTTTGGCCCATAAGATAAAAAAAACTGCGAACAAATAAAAGAAAAATTTAGACGGACCTTGGGAACGGATTTAACGACCATCGCATCCTCTGGGGTCAGCGAGATGGACTTTCTGAAGTGGTCATCAACCTCTGACCTGATGTGGCACGTCATGTCCAGTATGGCGGAGTATGACTTGATACTGTACTCGGATAGTGCCTGCAGACCGACTACTGTGTCCTGGATAAATAAAATAGCCAGTGGTCAGCGAAACATGAATATTTAACTTTATTTATGAATAATTTATGACTCAACAAACTATTTCATTTTATTTTTTCTTAAAACATTTTCTCATTATAAATTTTGCCGGCCAAGTGGTTCGGAAATAAAAGATAGTAATACAATGGTGAAGGTTTTGTGCTCAAATCTCCACCATGAATTGGAAGGCGAACAGTTAAGCAGTTTAGATTTTTAGATTTTTTCAAAGATCCTGTAAGGATGAAATGTTTATCACTAAGAACCCATAACGGTTCTTGTAGTGCTCTTATTTAATCCACACCATTGCCGAGAGTGCAATTGATATGGAGGCACCACGGGAGACATAGGTAAAGTGACTGGATTCTCTGGGAGTTGAACCAAAAGCTCACAACATAAAGATCCATCTGCAGTATGCTAGTCGGGCTTAGCACCCAAAGTACCACCAAGTCATACTATGTAGTGTGTAATTATCAGAGGTCCCAGGGCTAGTTAAATGAGGGGCCCAATACAAAGGAACCTTTGTGGGCCCTAGGCAAAGTTACTTTATGGGCCCTAGACTAAACTACTTTACAGGCCCTAGACAAAGCTACTTTTTGGGCCCTAGTCAAAGCTACTTTATGGGTCCTAGACAAAGTTACTTTATGGGCCCTAGACAAAGTTACTTTATGGGCCCTAGACAAAGCTACTTTATGGGCCCTAGACAAAACTACTTTATGGACCCTCGTCAAAGTTACTTTATGGGTCCTAGGCACAGTTACTTTATGGGCCCTAGTCAAAGTTACTTTATGGGCCCTCGACTAAGCTACTTTTTGGGCCCTAGACAAAGTTACTTTATGGGCCCTAGACAAAGTTACTTTATGGGTCCTAGACAAAGTTACTTTATGGGCCCTAGACAAAGTTACTTTATTGTTGCCGATGATGGAATTTAATTATAAAGGGGCATTCAAATTTAGCGTCTCTAAAATTCTAACAATCAAGAAATGAAACAATCGAACATCAATTTTTTTTGTATTACTTCTAAAGGCTTTGAAAAAAAACTTCACCCGATAAAACAATACATAGTCGTCTAACCCATGTGTCTCCCTCAGGTAGTTTTCATATCGTGCGGTGTATGCGTTCTAACCGTGTTTCTCCCTCGCAGGTAGTTTTCATATCGTATTCTGTTCATGGCATTAAAGGCCACACGTTATTTTCTATTACAGTATTTCTTACATTTGTTATTGCTGTTCATATCGTATTCTGTTCATGGCGATAAAGGCCACATGTTCTTTTCTATTGGAGCATTTCGTATATTTCTTTGTTATCCCTTCTGTCGGATTTGGTTCAGCCAGATTCAGCAGGCTTTTCTCACTAGTTTTAAAAAAACAAATGTCCCTTTTCTGTAACATTAATTTCAAAAGTCGTCATGTTTCTTTTTTTTACCTGCGTTGAAATGAAAGCGCCCTGTGAGTTCCTCTGTGTCAGGAGCCAGCCCACGATACCGGTGCTGGTGGTGATGTCCCCGCGGGCCAGGAACGTCAGCAGGGCGTAGGACGTTATCTCCACGGCTAGGGCGCCCGGCTGTTTGGTGTACCAGTATGGCTTCTCGTGTGACTTGTAGTCCTCTTCGGTGCCGGGCGACCAGTAGGTGAAACCTGGAATTGAATTGGGAATGGCTTGGTAGAATAATAGGATAAAAAAGTCGCGGTTCTCAACCGGTAATACGCGTGCCCCAAGAAGGTACCGGGAAATGTAATGCTGAGGTACGCAGCGAGATACAATTTCCATTTTAAAACGATCAACTGTCCGAAAAAAAAAGGTCAGCCAGTTTGCTGCATGACTCATCACCAAATCACGTACTCAAATATCGCATTAGCACGATAAGCTAAAAGTTCATTAAGAAAAATAATACATTTGTTCGCGAACTTTTGTTTTGGGGGTAACCGCAGACATATTTTCGTACTCTTTGGGGTACAGTCACGAAAAATGTTGAGAAAATGGGATAAAGTGGTTACTATAATTCATCGGTGAAATTAAGTAAAGGAAAATAAACGGCTGGTCAGATAAATGCTTGTTTTGAAAAAAACTGGTTAAGATAATTTCTAAATGAAAACTCTGATTGAAATGTTAAGTTAGTTGGGTGATAGATGGAGTGAATGCTGGATTGATGAAATCAAGATTAGAATGGTGAATGACTGCCCAGTTAAATGAATATATTGAGACATTAGTTTAGATAAACTTTAGTGTATTCTGTAGCTAAATAGCGATTCAATTTATCTACATGATAGATGGACAGAAGAATGAATACATGAATCGGTAAAAGACTAATAAGATAAATTCGTATTCTGACATCTGTTTCGCGTAAACATTTTTTTTTACATGTTGATGACTTGATTGAGTTAAACTACCAACTGATTGAGTAATGAATCGAAGGATGGATGGATGGATAACTGGATAAAAAAAGGAATAGAATGGTTGCCAGTTCAGTAGATGAAATGGATTGGTTGAAGGACCTATGGATAAAATGATCAAATGACTGGATGTATCTGATAGATGGATGACTGGGTGAAAAAATGAACTAATTGATTATTTAGTGCGCAACTGGATATAATTTGGATGTAAGGAGATGTTTTTTTTTTGTTTTTTAATGGATAGCAAAGTATATTATGGAATACTAGCTGTACCCTGCAAAACCTTTGCATAGAGTTATATCCCCTTAGGCTTGATAGGCAGGCTAGGTTATTTTTTGGTTTCGGGCAGATCCGATTTTTTTTCATGACTGTATTTTAAACTGGGAATACTGTTGTATTAATTCTTTACTTTCGATTTAACGCAGAGTCCAAAATCGCTATTATATTATTAGATG
The DNA here is from genome assembly GCA_021962125.1 of Bulinus truncatus. Taxonomy (NCBI): domain Eukaryota; kingdom Metazoa; phylum Mollusca; class Gastropoda; family Planorbidae; genus Bulinus; species Bulinus truncatus. The sequence goes on along the minus strand of JAGDYQ010000170.1, from coordinate 2,247,538 downwards.
TATTCAATAGATAGCTAAATTTTTTATAGATAATGAATAATGCAATGATAGACGAAGGAGAGAATTGATTATATAAAATATGATGGTGAAACTTGAGAGATGGGAAGATACAAGAGGACAGACAGACAGACAGACATATGTACCGTCTGGCGAGGACTTGGCCAACGACTGCAGCCTCTTGACCACTCCCTCGCTGGCCGGCGATCCCGCTAGAGTCAGGGCGTAAGCGCTGATGGCCAAAGCCAGTGGACGGTCCGTCTGGGCCAGGGTCGTCTCTATGAACCCCAGAGCTCTGGCAGCGACCTCCACATGACCCTTAAATGGAGAAGGAAACGGAACAAAACATGTACCAGTGTAATCATATAAACACGGAACAAAACATGTACCAGTGTAATCATATAAACACGGAACAAAACATATACCAGTCTAATCATATAAACACGGAACAAAACATATACCAGTCTAATCATATAAACACGGAAGAAAACATGTACCAGTCTAATCATATAAACACGGAACAAAACATGTACCAGTCTAATCATATGAACACGGAACAAAACATGTACCAGTCTAATCAACACGGAACAAAACATATACCAGTCTAATCATATAAACACGGAGCAAAACTTGTGCCAGTCTAATCAACACGGAACAAAACATGTACCAGTCTAATCATATAAACACGGAACAAAACATATACCAGTCTAATCATATAAACACGGAACAAAACATGTACCAGTCTAATCAACACGGAACAAAACATGTACCAGTCTAATCATATAAACACGGAACAAAACATGTACCAGTCTAATCATATAAACACGGAACAAAACATGTACCAGTCTAATCATATAAACACGGAACAAAACATATACCAGTCTAATCATATAAACACGGAACAAAACATTTACCAGTCTAATCAACACGAAACAAAACATATACCAGTCTAATCAACACGAAACAAAACATGTACCAGTCTAATCAACACGGAACAAAACATGTACCAGTCTAATCAACACGGAACAAAACATGTACCAGGCTAATCATATAAACACGGAACAAAACATATACCAGTCTAATCATATAAACACGGAACAAAACATTTACCAGTCTAATCAACACGAAACAAAACATATACCAGTCTAATCAACACGGAACAAAACATGTACCAGTCTAATCAACACGGAACAAAACATGTACCAGTCTAATCAACACGGAACAAAACATGTACCAGTCTAATCAACACGGAACAAAACACGAACCAGTCTAATCATTCCAATGTCGAAGCCTTAATATCACTTTTATTAAAATTTATCAAACAAACAAAACTCATCATATCATAGAAATATTTATATCTTTAAGATTACTTCTAATATAATATAATAAAGATAATTCATTTCATCTAATTATAAATCAACTAATGAAACAATATATATATACAGTATATTGAAATCACCCACGCTTTTAATTTAAGTAATGAAAAGGGGGGGGGGGTATCCAAATGGCCCTAACGACATAATTGGTTAGGGTCGCCTATCGACATAGCTTGTCAAGTCGCCCATCGACATAGCTTGTCAAGTCGCCCATCGACATAGCTTGTCAAGTCGCCCATCGACATAGCTTGTCAAGTCGCCCATCGACATAGCTTGTCAAGTCGCCCATCGACATAGCTTGTCAAGTCGCCCATCGACATAGCTTGTCAAGTCGCCCATCGACATAGCTTGTCAAGTCGCCCATCGCCATAGCTTGTCAAGTCGCCCATCGACATAGCTTGTCAAGTCGCCCATCGACATATTTAGTCAGTGACCGCCCCCCAGCTCCCCCCCCCATCGACACAGTGTACTTGTCGTGCCCAACTGATCACTCGTCACCTGCTAGGTCCGAGCTGCGACGCGGTCGCCAGTTCAATTCGGCTGTCCCACAGCCTCATTGTGACGTCCTTATCAAACGCCCCGGGGTAGGTCTCGCCGATGATCTCAGTCGTAAGAGAGTCCTGGTCCTGCGAGATCAGCGCGCTTGACCTCGCCCCCGGGCTGAGAATGCTCGGGCGTCGACAAGAACTGGTCCGATCCGGTCAATGTTTGTCTCGACCGAGTTGGCGTCGAGTGGCTGGAATAGAGTACTGGGTGTTGGTGTCATCACCACGGGCGGCTGCGCGTTCACTCTTCTGACAGGGGATGTCATAGCCGCGACCCTTGTCAAAGCTGCGACCCCTGTCATAGCCACTACCTCATGTCATAGCCACTACCTCATGTCATAGACACTACCCCTGTCATAGCCACTACCCCATGTCATAGCCGCGATCCCTGTCATAGCCACTACCTCTGTCATAGCTACAACCCCTGCCTTAACTTTGACATTTAGACGACCTGGAAGCGATCACAGAATCAGTGTCGGCCTTTAAGGGTTGGCAATCGGGGCGCCGCCCCAACTCCACCCCCACCCCCCAAGCCAGTCGCCTTTATCATATAAAAAAAAGCCAACTTACGTTACCAGGACAGTTGCACTCCAGCAAAGAGATCAGGATGAAAGCAGCATGGGACACGTCACCGTTTATACCTCCCTGTGAATACAAAGAAAAAAAAACACACAGATAGAAGAGAAAAAAAAAAACTAACAAAAGCACAACAACAAAAATAAGTCCATTAACTTTGACAGATAGGGTATGGAATATAGAATTTTACAGTAAATGAAAAAAAAAATGTGTACTACGTAATATGCCGGGTTGGTATCCCTAGCAACCAACGTTCTATGCTAGCCACCATGACGTCTCTAGCAGAAGTAGCCTACACGAAGGACCGTTATTTTAGGTAATAATGATAATTAAAAAAATGCACTTAAAACTTATGAAGAAGTTATGGTACTTGTAAAAAAATTTGTTTTAAAACTTGATTGATAATAATATTTTTGAAAATTAGTTATTTTTATGCACAATATTATGATATGCTATATGATGCATTTAAAAATTGAAATATGAGATATAGTATTGATGGAATATTTTTTTTAATAAATTTTTGTATCATAACTAGTTTGATATTTGTATCATAACTACTTCTGTTTGACATTTTGTATATACACTGACATTTTTATATAGATTTCTATTGATGTGATGTGATACAACAAAAAAATTTGTATTTTTATTTTGACAAAAGTAAATTTTATTAAGTTAAAGACAGAAAACTAATAGAGATCAACAGTAAAAAAAACTAAATGTATAACATTTATTTTTTGGGACAGTGATGTTGTTATAATCAGTTTAGGCTAGAGAATTTATAGCTAATTACAGAGATGGTTTTAATTATCTGGCCACTTAGTTTAGCGGAAGTGGATAAACAGATTTGATAATAATTAGAGACAGATTTGGTAGACAAGCAGACGGACTTGATTCCTCATCTCACATCATTTTATACCATGTATGTATTTTCGTGAATAAGAATAAATAAACAATATATATATATATATATATATATATATATATATATATATACAACCAAGTCTACCCAGTGCTTTATAACTGTGATTCGTCTCATACATGGGATACTCAATAATTTTATATACACCCAAGTCAGTCAACAAGAATAACTCCGAAGAGACCATACTACCTTTTTATGTTCCTGAAATATAATATACATACAACTGATCTACTAATCTACAAAAACTAACCATGACACCTAGTATAGTAAACAGTGACCACTGGTGTTAGACATGTGTACTAGTTGGTGGAGAAAGTGTAAACAAACCATTGGTCAGTGACTTCAAAAAGGGGAATTACCTAGTATAGTAAACAGTGACCACTGGTGTGAGACATGTGTACTAGTTGATGGAGAAGATGTAAACAAAACCATTGGTCAATAGCTTCAAAAGGGGAACTACCTAGTATAGTAAACAGTGACCACTGGTGTGAGACATGTGTACTAGTTGGTGGAGAAAGTGTAAACAAACCATTGGTCAGTGACTTCAAAAAGGGGAATTACCTAGTATAGTAAACAGTGACCACTGGTGTGAGACATGTGTACTAGTTGATTGAGAAGATGTAAACAATACATTGGTCAGTGGATTCTATCGAGACAAGACTTATCGCGATAAACTTTGTTCTATTTACACTAGATAAGCATTGTGCTATTTATACTTGACAAACATTGAGCTATTTACACTTGACAAACATTGTGCTATTTACACTTGACAAACATTGTGCTATTTACACTTGACAAACATTGTGCTATTTACACTAGATAAACATTGTGCTATTTACACTTGATAAAAGAAAATAGTAAACCCAACCCAACCTATCCATTGAAACACAAATGCGGTGAATGATGATACGCTTTTGTAAGATAAATCTCTCAAAAGTGATACTTCCATACAAGATATACACATTATATATATATTGGCAAGGGAGATAAGTTAAGGTATTATTCATCAATCACTCTATATACTGATATTTTGATACAGTAAAAGTATTATAATGGAGGTTGAGTTATACCTGACATTACACTGACATTTGGTTTATCCACAGAGAAACGTCAACGGACAGAGCCCACGGTTACTTCCCAGATCTTAGGTTCAAATCCTGCAAGAGATTCAGAACAAATGATTCAAGTGAGTGATTCACCTGTAGTATCAGAGGCGGATCAAGACTTCCGGTTTGTCTCCTTTCAGATCATCAACTTTAATTTAAAGTTATTTTACTCACTTTAGTTCTTGTCTGGAATTTAGAAGTTTTATTTTAGTCTCTGGGAGGATCAGATATTAATCTCTAGGATCTTACATACAATTTTTTTTTTGTTTTTATCCTCCCACCATAACCGATAGCGCAATGACCATGGAGCCACAACGGGGAGACACAGAGGAAAAATCTTCACCATGACCTGAAAAATTCATCTTGCTCTCACCTGGAGATCAGGTCAACAGTTGCTCAACCAACCGTCCTGGTCACAGTGAGGTAGAAACAGGTTAACCCTACATCATCTACGTCTTTTGCCCTCATATTAAAGGACAAAAATTCTGTAAATTTATTTTCGATGTTCAAAGTAGCCCCCTCCCCTCAAAGTGCACCCGCCGTTTAATCCGACTCTAGGCGTGTGTTGTTTCTTTAAACTGTCGAGATTATACCATGACACATAACAGTCTCATATTTATGTCTCACCCACAGGGTGCCTCGTGGGCGACAGTGGTCTAGTGGCAAACCAAAAGTAATTGTTACCACATCCCTGGCCAGGCATCCTGGGAGGGGGGTGTCGTACTTCGTCCACGTCACTAAATAACATCACACGTTGTTTGTTGATATGACATGTTGTGTTATGTTATCGCTTGATGTACTAATATCGTATGATGTTTTGATATGACATGTTGTGTTATGTTACCTATTGATGTACTTATATCGTATGATGTTTTGATATGACATGTTGTGTTATGTTATCGCTTGATATACTAATATCGTATGATGTTTTGATATGACATGTGTTATGTTACTGCTTGATGTACTAATATCGTATGATGTTTTGATATGACATGTTGTGTTATGTTACCGCTTGATGTACTAATATCGTATGATGTTTTGATATGACATGTTGTGTTATGTTACCGCTTGATGTACTAATATCGTATGATGTTTTGATATGATACGTGGCATTAATATAAAAAGTTGTTATATGGCGTGTTAATATCACATGTGGTAATGAAATAACATTTTGCTATAATAGAACATAATGTATATATTTAAACTAAAAAGCGTGGGTGAATATAATGTACTAACGAAAATTTTACATTATCTTTTTAAAAAAAGTAGAAAATGTTCATTTGTGTTTGTACACTCTTAGTGATAATTTTTTTTTAAAGTAGAAAATGTTCATTTGTGTTTGTACACAACTTACTGATACAATTTTTAAAAGTAGAAAATGTTCATTTGTGTTTGTACACAGCTTAGTGATAAAACTTTAAAAAGTAGAAAATGTTCATTTATGTTTGTACAAGTTTAGTGATAAAACATTTTAAAAGTAGAAAATGTTCATTTGTGTTTGTATACAGCTTAGTGATAAAACTTTTTTAAAAGTAGAAAATGTTCATTTGTATTTATACAAGCTTAGTGATAAAACTTTAAAAGTAGAAAATGTTAATTTGTGTTTGTATACAGGTTAGTGATAAAACTTTTTAAAAGTAGAAATGTTCATTTGTGTTTGTATACAGTTAGTGATAAAACTTTTACACTCACTCTCCTCACCCAACCAATATCTCGTTACGTCACACTAGAAAGGTCACGTGATGTTTGTAACCAATCATGCTATCTGACAAACACAAAGGTCACAGTCACAGACAGCCTGAGCCAGAGAATGTCGTCTTGACCTCATTGATGGACATGCCGTAAGTCTGGTCTACCTGGAGGGCGTGGTTGTTAAACTTACGACTGGCCAGTGGGTAGAGCTGGCTTGATCAATCAAGTAAGGGTGTTTGTTCACCTCGGCACTCTTCAACTAACGGCAGGACCAAGAACACCTCGCCGTTCTGGCAGTATGGCAAGGAATACCCTGCCTAGATAGCCGGTTGTGTGAGGTAGGGAGGGGTGTACTCAACACACCATACCTGTAATTTAATGTTTACCCTGCGACATTGACGTGGGGGTGAAAATGTAACTCACTTAATAGCAATGTTGATCTAAGTATTGTACACTTAAATACTTGCATAAAATAACCTTTGACATTAGAGCAATTAGTCTTAATTATGTACACAACAATATGTAAAACATTAATTTCTAAACAACTACATATTATTTTGTTGCAAACACATTTCACTACGCATACATCTTCGTATAGTCACATATTTCAAAAACCTGTACTCTTAGAAACACATAAAGAGGTAATGTCTACAAGTAAACTAACCCGCATAACAACATTAACAAATAATTTTCTATTTATTACTTTGTTTTATTTTCATTTTGTGTTTTTATTTATTCAAGTAACAAAATAATATCAATGAATGTAAACAACATCCATTCGATAATTTATTTTGTCCTGACGTCAAATTTCTACTTCTGATGCCGTCTATTTTTGAAATTTGAGAACTTGTTTGTGGATATGGGTTAAAAACTTGTGCCCAAACCTGCTCTACTACGTAGACATAATATGGTCGGGGGGGGAGGTCCTTCCCTTTAAAAAAAATATAAACAAACCATTGGTCAGTGGCTTCAAAAAAGGGGAACTACCTAGTATAGTAAACAGTGACCACTGGTGTGAGACATGTGTACCAGTTGATGAGTAGATGTAAACAATACATTGGTCAGTGGCTTCAAAAAAGGAACTACCTAGTATAGTAAACAGTGACCACTGTTGTGAGACATGTGTACTAGTTGATGGAGAAGTTGTAAACAAAACATTGTTCAGTGGTTTCTACCAGAGACAAGAATTAGCGAGATAAACTTTGTGCTATATGCACGTGATAAATTAACAAAATAACCAACTCCAACCTATTAGAGTTAATACGACATACGGTGATACAATTTTATAAAATAATTCTATCAGGGAAAGGACACTACAAGATATAGATATATATACAAGGGGGACTTGTGGTAAAAATATAAGTCTGGTAAGTTCATGTCTCATTCATATACACTTCTATTGATTATACTGGGATACAGTAAGAAGTATTATGTTGAAGGCTATAGCGCTAACAAGTATAACCAGCGCAGGACGCCAAAAAGTGTAATCAGCATAGGGCTGTATAAAAGGGTGAACAAGCACAGGGCGCCAAAAATTGTAACTAGCACAGGGCGCCAAAGTGAAGCTAGCACAGAGCGCCAAAAAGTTTAACTAGCACAGGGCGCCAAAAAGTGTAACTAGCACGGGGCGACAAAAATTGTAATTAGCAAATGGCGCCAAAAAGTGTAACTTGCACAGGGCGCCAAAAACATGAAATAGCACAGGGCGCCAAAAGTGTAAATAGCACAGGGCGCCAAAAAGTGTAACTAGCACATGGCGCCACAATAGCTATATCCGTATGTGATCTAACATGTAGACGTCAGTTAAACAGGAAGCACTACTAATCCACATGTATATCGTGCTGACCAATCGAACTATCATTGCGATAAAACAAAAGAGTCAGTTCCGTTTATTTTAACTTCCTAGTAAAATACAAAGACTCCAACTTGATTGGTTGGTTTAAACTGGTTTTTATCTTCTTTAAAAAAACAACAAAAACATGGATTAAACAAGATGTGAAATAAATAAACTATTGTTAGTTTTCATTACATTGTTTGTTGTCATGGTGATTGATACTGTTCACGGTGTTAGTGATACAGATTATCTGTAATCGATTGATTTGATATTTTTCAATCATTAAATGTGTCCATGTGTTAATACACTTTCACAATCATACAATGTGTCCATGTGTTAATACACTTCTTCACAATCATAAAATGTGTCCATGTGTTTATACACTTCTCTCACAATCATAAAATGTGTCCATGTGTTGATACACTCATATCACAATCATAAAATGTGTCCATGTGTTACAATTATCTCACAATCATAAAATGTGTTCATGTGTTAATACACTTATCTCACAATCATAAATGTGTCCTTGTGTTAATACACTTATCTCACAATCATAAAATGTGTCCATGTGTTAATACACTTATCTCACAATCATAAAATGTGTCCATGTTAATTTATCTCACAATCATAAAATGTGTCCATGTGTTAATACACTTATCTCACAATCATAAAATGTGTCAATGTGTTAATAAACTATCTTATACTTCTCACTTAATCAGAGCCATTCTTATAAAAAGTCAAACTTGGGGCCATCATACAAAGGACCACCTTCTGGTATTTAATTCCAACTAAAACTGGTGAAGACAGGCCCTGACCTACATTTCTGCTTTGTGTCGTAAATGTC
>JAGDYQ010000170.1:2211149-2233649 GCA_021962125.1 Bulinus truncatus | reverse complement strand
ATACTTTTCACTTTACCTTTAAACCACTTGCCAAGAGTTACTTCACAGAGTTTACAAATAACATGAGGCGCCCATGTTTTGTCCTGGTCTCCCAGTTTACATCCAAAGTATGCATGATAATATTTCTTTGTTAAATTTGATATTTTCTTCTTCTCAGCCATTGTGCAAAATCGTCCACAAACATAACAAAAACTGTCTGCTGAATTCGTACAATGTCTTGGCATTGTGAAATTTTTTTAAAATTTAAAATCAGCTAATCAAATATAATCTTAAACACATAAACAACAGCAATAAAATATTCAATTAAACTTGTGTTCAAACATAAAGTGATGACGTCATCTGCTTATGATAAGCATAAAATTTGTAAACACAAATTTGTGGTTTTCTCAAAAACCTGACGTGATACAAAAGAAATAAGTACATCAAAATTTATCATTTTTAATAAGCTTTCAGAAATTCATAATGTTTTGCTTGCAGTTTTTTTTATGTAAACCAGTGTTATAATTCGCTGAAACATTTTTCTCCGCTCTTCAGCCACGGAAATCATTTAATACCATTCAAACAACTGCAATTGTTGGGTTTGTTTACTTTCATTATGTCAAACATTTTTATTTTTTTTTTATCCAGTAACAAATGTTCATCCCTCACCATTGTGTGACGAGACAGATTCTGTGTATATTTCAACCCTCGGCTTTAAGAGTTATTTCAGCTCATGTCTGGTAATCTGTCAGCTGTTAGAGAAAGTATTTCACTGATTACAGTAAAGGGGAAAAGGGGCGGACCCCCAGACGTGCAGGCTGCATTCATCAGCAGGCGACGATCATATTACGGAAAGAACCGGTGAAGTCCAGCTAAAGTGTGGGAGGTCGGACATGGGGGCTTGGAGGGTCAAGGTGACTGAAGATTTAAGACACGTGGGGGTGTTGCCAGGGTTAAAATATTTGTTTGCCGCTGGTGATTGAGTGGCGGGTGTGTGTGTGTGTGTGGGGGCAGGAGACCAGAGATATAGATCAGTGGTCCCCAAACCTTTCTCTCGCCACGGACCGGTCATCGTTTGATAATTTCACCGCGGCCCTCTGGAAAGGAAAGGGGGGGAGGTGGGTGAAGTGGGGCGATGAATATTTTTCGTACATTGAAAGCTGCACTATCCCGAGATAAAGAAATAAAAAAAGGAAATGATTTAATGTTTCTTAGGCGGCGCGGGGGTCGGGGGACCACTGGTATAGATGACCTGTGTAGGTGGAGATGACACGCGGCCTAAGGTGACAGGTAGCTGTGGATGACAAGTGGACTTAGGGAACAGGTAGCTGCACAGATTAGATATTATACAAATTGCGCAAGCCTCGTTTTGAAACAAATGTTTTCATCGCCGCCATCAATGATATTTACTCTCATCAGTCTATTCATTGAATAGAAATGTTTATTGTGTATATATATATAAAGCTCCTAAAAACCCTTGAACTCATGAATTAAATAATATATTATCGGTTTTATATTTATAAAGCAAATTGAAAGCTTTTTTCTTCATATTTCATGTCTTAAAAAAAAAAACATAGAAGTCTAAATATAGGTCTGTGGGTTTTTATGCAGTGGCTACGGATACAGCCGGCAATCGCGCATGCGCACAAAAAAATAGTCCATCTAGAGCGCTAGAGTGCATGCGCGTGGGCTGTATCCGTAGCACACTGCGTTTTACGAATGGAAAGCGTCCTTGGAAACAAAAGCAAATAACAACAAAGGCGCGAGAGTTTTTGACACGAAACCGAGGACTGTTTATATAGCGATGCGCTATCTGTATAATATATAATATGTTGGTAGCTGCGGATGGCATCTGGCTGTGGATGACATGTTGGTGTATGTGACGTGTGGCTGTGGATGACATGTGAGAGTAGGTGACGTGTGGCTGTGGATGACATGTCGGTGTATGTGACGTGTGGCTGTGGATGACATGTTAGTGTAGGTGACGTGTGGCTGTGGATGACATGTCAATGTAGGTGACGTGTGGCTGTGGATGACATGTCGGTGTAGGTGACGTGTGGCTGTGGATGACATGTTAGTGTAGGTGACGTTTGGCTGTGGATGACATGTCAATGTAGGTGACGTGTGGCTGTAGATGACATGTCAATGTAGGTGACGTGTGGCTGTGGATGACATGTCGGTGTAGGTGACGTGTGGCTGTGGATGACATGTCGACGTAGGTGACGTGTGGCTGTGGAAGACATGTCGGTGTAGTTGACGTGTGGCTGTGGATGACTTGTCGGTGTAGGTGACGTGTGGCTGTGGATGACATGTTGGTGTAGTTAACGTGTGGCTGTGGATGACATGTCGGTGTAGGTGACGTGTGGCTGTGGATGACATATTGCTGTAGGTGACGTGTGGCTGTGGATGACATGTCGGTGTAGTTGACATGTTGCTGTGGATGACTTGTCGGTGTAGGTGACGTGTGGCTGTGGATGACATGTCGGTGTAGGTGACGTGTGGCTGTGGATGACATGTCGGTGTAGGTGACGTGTGGCTGTGGATGACATGTCAGTGTAGGTGACGTGTGGCTGTGGATGACATGTCAGTGTAGGTGACGTGTGGCTGTGGATGACATGTCAGTGTAGGTGACGTGTGGCTGTGGTGTTGTAAACATATGGGTGTCAATATCATTTGGCTGTGATTGGCAGCAAAGATTTTGAGGATGGCAGTGGATGTAGATCAGTTGTGGGTGCCATGACATGTGGCTGTGTATGGCTGTACATGTCACTTGTCTGTAAATAGCGTGCGTGACACCCTGGTGAAGATGGGGAGTTGCAGATTGCAGAAGGAAGTACACTTTTAATATAAATATATTTTTAAAAAATAAGGCAATTGGCCAAAAAAAAAAACGAACTAAATTTTCCAAAAATAAAATTGGCTTCTAAGGCTGAGATATATCTGTATATCTGTAAATCTGTATACTTACTGTGACAGTGGAATTCATTTACTTTATACACACCCCTGACATACATGCAAGCCGTTAATGATGTCAAACAGGCTCGATGATGAAATCGTGTCACTCGTGAGAAGAGGAGGGTGGGGGTAATAACCATACAATCTAACGAGGGGCTGGCCAATCATGACCGACTGAACAATACACTAAAAGTACTCCGTTCTCCATAACGACGAGACAAAGTACGAAAAGGAAAATTTCCGGTCATGCGCAATAAGTAGTTGAATGAAACGATTGGCTAAATACGAAAAAGGAGGGTGAAAAAATTAATTTCTTCGGCGCCCACCGTTAGTAGTCTGCTTTCGAACATCCGGACGTTAGCGCCATTTTTTTTTTATTTCTCTTATAGTTATGTGGGTTAATTGTTGTAATGTTATTTTCGAAATCTAAAGATGTAAAGATTTTTTGTTTGTGTGTACACGAAAATAAAAAAGGAGTATTTACGACACAAGGTCATGTGTCAAACTAAACTCTAAACGTTTGAGAAAATGAAAGAAAGTAGAACAGAAAGAAGAGGAGGAGTATTGGAATAACATGAAAGAAAAAAATAACGATTTAAGAGAGAAAGAACGAAATTGGGGAAAAGACAAAGAAAATGGGGAAAAGGAAGAAAAGAAGGAAGCTGTGAAGAAAAAAAGACAAAAAATAAAAAAGAGAAAGAAAGGGGAAAAAGAGAGAAAGAAGGTAAGAGTGAGAGGGAAAAAAGAAAGAGGGAGAGAGAGAGAGAGAAAGAAAGGAAGAGAGAAGGAAAAGAAGAGAGAAAGGAATAAAAAAGAAAATTAATCATGAAAGAATGTAATGAGAAAAAAATGTGAAGAAATGAAGATAGATTAAAATAAAGAAAATTAAAAGGAAAGTAAGATGGAAAGGTAGAAAGATGGATAAGAATGGGGGGGGGGGGGGGGAGGAATCCAGAAATATATTGATAAATAAACTGACATTCAACTAAACAGTGAACGTCACTGAGCGCAAAGAAAACTGAGAACTCTCATGGCAAGGGAAACATTTTTTTTTTCAAAATGTCAACATAATGTCGACATTGATCTTGTGGAGAATGTTTTATAGCCGAGCACCTATTTAATTTAAAATTCGAGGACAAACTTGGTATAAATCAAACAGTGGGTGTTGGGCGGCGGGGGAGGGGGCGAGGACGCCCCGACGATTTTGTTTTTTGTAAAAATATGAGAATTAATGGGGGTGGGAGGCAGGATTTAGCTGGATTTTTAGACTGGCTTAGCAGTGTAGAAAGATTTATAAATAATTCCAGAAATTTGATAATGTAGGGTGATTCTGGTTGCGTGAGTTATTAGCGATCACGCGCAGTTTAAATATATACGTCGTGTTAGCGACAGTTTAAATATATGCGTCGTGTCAGCGACAGTTTAAATATATACGTCGTGTCAGCGACAGTTTAAATATATGCGTCGTGTCAGCGACAGTTTAAATATATGCGTCGTGTCAGCGACAGTTTAAATATATGCGTCGTGTCAGCGACAGTTTAAATATATACGTCGTGTCAGCGACAATGTACGAGGAAAATTCATGGGTTATTTGTTTGTTTGATTGTTTGTTTTTGTGAGAGAGTCTGGAAAGTAATATGATTCGTCATTAGAGCAGCAAGAGATGTCAACTCATTTCGTCAAACAGCCTGCACAACAGGTGAACAGCTGTAATGGCATAGACCAAAAACAAAGAGAATTCAATTTACTGTAGATTGCAATATAACTTTTTTTTTCCGCTCAGGTTTTTATTAAAAACCCATTATCACAGATGAGTTATTTTTAGAAATAGGAAGTATAGTTAGCGGCCTCACGTATGTTATACTCAAAGATGTCGTTATAGGGCCCCGAGGGCCCCATCCAAGGATTTAAGTTGCCTCCGACATTGGGAATCATTGTTTTAATTGGTCCCCCCCCCCCAAATCTCACATTGTGCGTGAGGGTAACAAATTTGAAGCGACGCTACTGTTTCCAACAAGTGTAGGACAAAACCCCCAGCGGGCAAAACCCCCACGGACAAAACCCCCACGGACAAAACCCCCACGGACAAAACCCCCAGCGGACAAAACCCCCACGGACAAAACCCCCACGGACAAAACCCCCAGCGGACTAAACCCCCACGGGTAAAACCCCCACGGACAAAACCCCCAGCGGACAAAACCCCAAGCGGACAAAACCCCCAAAATATTAAGATTGAATATAAGTCAATATTATTAATACTTTTATATATTCGAAGTTCACCTTGGGCTAAGGGAAATGTTTTTCGATATAATGGATATCATGTCTGTCAACACAGTCCATCATTAGGCATGTTTCTATGCTGCTTTACCTAAATAAAGGATTGGCTTTCGACCAGTGTGATTCTTAACTTGTTTGTTTTACCGTCTGCTATACAATGTGTGTCTGGCGCGAGAATTAAAAGGTAGAATTAAGACAAGGTCACTATTGGCCTTGGGCTAAAACCTTTAATTTTATTTTTTTTTAATCTTGTAAGATAAGCTGCCTGTTGATGTAAAGTTAACAAGAGAATGACTGAGGACCACTATGGCTCGACGGTTTAATGCAGCTTATTGGGGTACTTTGAAAAAAATTCCCTTATAAATACGTATTTTTAGATATATTTTCATCCAGGTATTATATGTTACATTTTAGAATAACAATGAGGGCCAAAATAATAGATTTAATAATAAAAATAGGCGAGAGGTCCAGTGGGGGGTTTTTTCCGCTGGGGAATTTTCCCGCTGGGGGTTTTGTCTGCCGGGGGTTATGTCCGCTGGGGATTTTGTCCGCAGGGGGTTTTGTCCGCTAGGGGTTTTGTCTGGATACCGTTTCCAACCACATTAACAGCAAGCTTCACAGACATACAATGTACTGGCCCCCTTTAAGACAACTTAAGGTATGAGATTAAAAGATCGGGGTCCTTTTTCCCTCGTAAATCTAGACCTTGCACCCGTTAACACGGCACTGCCTACGATGTATGTAACGTTGAGAAGTCTATCTCTGGCTAGACACGTGAGGGAAGTCTATCTCTGGCTAGACACGTGAGAGAAGTCTGCCTCTGGCTAGACACGTGAGGGAAGTCTGCCTCTGGCTAGAAACGTGAGAGAAGTCTGCCTCTGGCTAGACACGTGAGAGAAGTCTGCCTCTGGCTAGACACGTGAGAGAATTCTGCCTCTGGCTAGACACATGAGAGAAGTCTGCCTCTGGCTAGACACGTGAGAGACATATCATTTGTATACAAACAGATGCAAGCTTAAACACAAACATAATACACACTGAAACACACTACTATGCTCTTAAACACACAAACACACACTTAAACACCCATATGTACGCACAAAGTCAAACACACAACTCACTTTTTCAGAAACGTATACTCAGAAACATAACATTCTCAACCACACACATCTTAACACAAACACATACAACCAACAAACACATACACAACACATGCAAAACACAAACTCAGAATTTCAGACCGCACACAAACTGGCACTTTCAGCCCTACAGATATGAGGCAACAACAACCTCAGACCAAAAACAAAATGTCAAATCTAGACTATTTGGTAATTAACATAGTCACATTCTCATCTAATTTGTTTTGTTCGCTGGTTTAAAAGTACTGTTTGCCAGATTGGTAACAAACTCACACAAACAAATAAACACACACATACGCATAAAATTACACACACACACACACACACACACACACACTGAATATGGCACTTCTGCGGACCGGCTAAATCTGGCCAGACGAAATACTTGCTTTCTGTTGTTGTTTTCTACGTACCTGGCCATTCACGGCCATTGTCCGTGTGTTTGCTCAATTTAATATGTTCGTCTCTATGGCTGTCATATGTCATTCTTTTCTTGTCAACTAAATAAAACCAAACCAAATTTTAAAAAAACCAAACCAAATTTAAAAAAAAGCAAACCAAATTTAACAAAAAAAAACCAAATTTAAAAAAAATCAAACCAAATTAAAAAAAACCAAACCAAATTAAAAAAAAAAACCAAACCAAATTTTAAAAAAACCAAACCAAATTTTAAAAAAACCAAACCAAATTTTTAAAAAACCAAACCAAATTTTAAAAAAACCAAACCAAATTTTAAAAAAAAGCAAACCAAATAAAAACAAGACCTACAAAATGATATATACATCATGGTTCTAGGACTTATGGTTGCTGAGATCTAGGGCGCTCCTTTGTTAATATAGCTTATATAGTAAAAAACGGTACTTTATAAACCCCCTTTTACGGCCCTCAGAGGTCAGATCGCGAAATGGACTTTTGATGCACACATGGCAGGCCAAGACCTACAAAATGATATATACATCATGGGTCTAGGACTATTGGTTGTTGAGATCTAGGGTGATGACGGACAGACAGACAGACAGACAGAACGGGGACTAAAAAAACCAAACCAATTTTTAAAAAAAATAAAAACCAAACCAAATTAAAAAAAACCAACCTTTTCAACATGGATATTATCAATTTAAGATTATTTCGACAAATGTACTGGTTTCACCCGACTGACCTAGTAGTATAATTAGGTTTAACAATAATAGTAACTCTCTTCAGGGCCGGCCTTAGGCCGATTGCTTCGAATTGGGCCCCGCGCCTGGCAGGGGGCCCCGCAATTTACATTTATATTTATAGAAATAGTTGTTATGGTAAAAAAAAAATTAGAAGAGGAGGTCTCGTAAGCATCACTGTCTATTATAATACGTCACCAGCTGACGCTGGCATCACTGTCTATTAGAATACGTCACCGGCTTTCGCTGACGTCACTATCCATTAGAATACGTCACCGGCTGTCACTGACGTCACTGTCTATTAGAATACGTCACCAGCTGTCGCTGACGTCACTGCCTATTAGAATACGTCACCAGATGTTGCTGACGTCACTATCTATTAGAATACGTCACCAGCTGTCGCTGACGTCACTATCTATTAGAATACGTCACCGGCTGTCATTGACGTCACTGTCTATTAGAATACGTCACCAGCTGTCGCTGGCGTCACTGTCTATGAAAATACGTCACCAGCTGTCGCTGACGTCACTGTCTATTAGAATACGTCACCAGATGTCGATGACGTCACTATCCATTGGAATACGTCACCGGCTGTCGCTGACTTCACTGTCTATTTGAATACGTCACCAGCTGTCGCTGACGTCACTTTCCATTAGAACACGTCACCAACTGTCGCTGACGTCACTATATAATATCTAATATTTAAAAAACAACAACAATAGAATCAATAAGAAAAAAGAGATGTAAACTGTTTTAAAACTATAAACCATAAGAAGTAGTTTGGTAGCTAATGACTATTACAATGCTGGTCAGTGCAGCTGGCATTGAGCAGTCTATTCCTCATTATTTCATGACTAAATCTTGTTCAATTGACCACGGCACGACTTCATAAATCTTGATTCAGAAATAACCGTTATCCCAACTGTTTGTCTCAATCTGTCGTTTTATTCAAGGCATTGTTCATGGCCAATGGTTTTCCCCAAATGGCAAAAATTTGTTGTGACAGGCCATAAATTAGATGGTGCCATGACAATAAATTGACATATGTCATTTGTCAAAATGTCGAAACGTTTCGCATTTTAATTTTCTCTGCTCATGGCATGAATGGGGGATGTTTTGTAATCTATGATGGATCTTATAATACATTGATAAACAGACAGACAGACAGACAGACAGACAGACAGACAGACAGACAGATAGATAGATAGATAGATAGATAGATAGATAGATAGATAGATAGATAGATAGATAGATAGATAGATAGATAGATAGATAGATAGATAGATAGATAGATAGATAGATAGATAGATAGATAGATAGATAGATAGATAGATAGATAGATAGATAGATAGATAGATAGATAGATAGATAGAGATATGTCTGTGTGTGTGTTTGTGTGTGTGTATGCGTTTATAAGTGGCTATTCTGTAATATCGGGAAAATCATTTCTGGCAAACAAGGTAATTGTTGACTTGGTTGTTAAAACAATCTCTAAGTGTACTTTAACCACAGATACACACACACACACATACACACACCCGATTGCTGACGTAAGGAGCTCAATGTCAGGAGATAGTACGGTGGTCTCCTCCAGATATGTTTATTCACGTTCATTATTTAGAATGATATTCATATATTAATAAAAATAACGATTCATAGTTTTTTTTTCTTTAAACGGGTTGGGGATGGAGCGGGTATTTAGTGTTTTTAGAACAATCATTTGTAAACAATACATATTTTATGAATAATGAACATATAGAAAATAGAAAGCTGACATTGGTTCGGTCATGTTTAACAAACACTATGATACAATGTGCAAAACTATAACGCAGTTTATCCTAGACCAGTGTTTCCCCAATGTATTGTACGAGTACCCCATGGGGAAGTTTTTTCGGGGATGCGATCTGAACCGGCCTGAGAATATCCGGTCAACATACACGCACGGCTGAAGTGAAAACAATGAAATGTGGGGGGAAGCCAGGGCCGTAAAAAGCACTACATGGAAGTATGTCTTTACCAGGGGCCCTCATCTCAGTATGACGAAAATGAAAAAAAGGGGGCTACACAGATGTCGAAAGTTTGGGGTACACTGCCCTTGAAATGGCCAAACAACATTAAGTTGTGTTTACAGACCAAATTGTAGCGACTCAATCGACAATCACACGACGAAGACCAGATGAAGAGAACTATGCACTGCAGTGTCTCTGGAGTACCCCTCCCTTCCCCACCTCATCTTCCCAAAACGAAGAAACTGAAGGGTCAAATAAAATGAAGGAAGCACATAAAAGCTCGCCTTTATGTTTATAAGATAAACAAATTTATAAGGAAATTTATAAAAGGATTATCCTAAGCTGGCAGTCGATGTCTTGATAACTCTCTCTCTCTCTCTTTCTGCACTATTATCTTAATCCCTGCCGTGCTTAATCCCTGCCGTACTTAATCCCCAATGCACTTGATTCCTGCTGCAATTAATACCTGCCGTACTTAACCCCTGTCGTGCTTAATCCCTGTCGTACTTAATCCCTACCCTACTTAATCCCTGCCGTACTTAATCCCTGCCGTACTTAAGCCCTGTCGTGCTTAACCCCTGCCGTACTTAATTCCCACTATACTAGATTCCTGCTGTACTTAATCACTAATGTTATTAACTCATTGAGGTACTTAATCCCTGCTGCAATAATTCTTTGCTGTAAAAAAATTATCTGCAGTGCTTAGCCCCTACTGTACTTTATCCCTGCTGTAATCAACGTCGGCTGTGGTCTACAGTTAAGCTGTTAGAGCTGTACTCATGGTATGGGGGGGAGGGGGTTACCGTCAGTGAAGGGGATCGTTAGACTGATAAAAAAAAATCAGTTCCTCTTGTAGAGGAAAAAAAAAGTTATTAAACGTTAAACTCTTTATAACACTGTCACCAAACTGTCGCTGACGTCACGGTCTGTATATAATACGTCACCAACTGTCGCGGACTCACGATCTATAATATAATACGTCACTAACTGTCGCCGACGCCACGATCTATATATAATACGTCACCAACTGTCGCTGACGTCATGATCTATATATAATACGTCGCCAACTGTCGCTGACGTCATTATCTGTAATACGTCATCAACTGTCGCTGACGTCACTATCTATAATACGTCACCAACTGTCGCTGACGTCACAATCTATATATAATACGTCACCAACTGTCGCTGACGTCACTATCCGCAATACGTCACCAACTGTCGCTGACGTCACTATCTGTAATACGTCACCAACTGCCGCTGACGTCACTATCTATTATACGTCACCAACTGTCGCTGACGTCACTATCTGCCATACGTCGCCAGCTGCTGCCGACGTCACTATTTATTTGCCACAAACAAAACAAAAAATATTGATGTAAAAACAATTAATTTCGTTTCATGACGTGGTTGGTACAAGCGAAAATCTCAGACAAAGTTGTTAATGTTTCGATCATCCCTTACAATTTTATTCACTTGTGTGTTGTGATTGTATTTATGGCGTGCATGACAAATGATTGTTGGAATCTATGAATAAACGATCGTTGATCACTGGTATAAATCATTGAAAAAATATTCGAGTTCCGTTGTAAAAAAACATATATACATACCTACTCTACATGCTAAATATATTCTGACCTTTAACCTTATTGGAATATACAGATTTTGCCTTCTCAATGACTCATATATCTGTCAATAAAATAAAAAAAAAAACCGGGAAGTCCCAGAATAATCGCCTAATATTGTTCTACGAAAAATGAAATACGGCCTTACGTCACTTGCCCTGCCCTCGTTCCATTTAAACACAAGCAAGTGTTTACCTTATAAACATATAGTTATGTGATCGCCAAGCTCTGCTGCATGCTTGGTGTTTATATGTCTGGATTGTTTATTTCACCCATCGGCCACTCTGTTTTATAAAAATGGAAACATATAAAAACGCGTGAGTTTTTCCTCTATAATTTATTCTTCTTTCAATTTTTTTTTAAATATAAATTGTCATGATTGTTGGTCGACAGATTTTGTTTGATTTATGTTTAACTTATCAGTTTAACGTGAGTTGGTAAAGGTAATTTTTTTGTCTATGATAAAGTGTTTCGATGTTATCAAATAAATATTTTAGAAATTTAAAAAAAAAAAAAACGTTTCAATGTATTAAGTGTTGTATATATAAATAGACTATATCTAAAAAATAAATAAATATGTAAATGGCCTATTATAGCGATCAAAGCTTTGAATGGTGCAGAGTTGGTAAAGCACTCGACTGTCGACTTGACGGTCCCGGGTTCGATCCCCAGTGAGAACCAATGGAAATGTTTCAGGTATTGTTGAAAGTTTCCCCCTCCATGTATCCCGTGGTGCCTCCATGGCCTTTGCACTATCGGGCTGTGGTGAAGGGGTGAAAGAAGGGGCACTACAAAAACATCCTCATGGTGCTTTTTTGTAGGATAAGAGATAAATATCTCATCCTTACAGGTAATTCACAGATTGGCAGAGGTGAGTTCTACGACGGGTGCACGTGGAGCGCGCCCTGGTTCCCAACTTGAAAACGACCCTGCAAATCACAGATTTAGGGTGTATGGTATTTAAGCAAGTATGACCAAATTATTTCTTTGTCATATTTTTGATTTGGTCATTGTGGTGGATTAAGGAGTATCTGGCCAACAGATTATAGTGTTAATTGAGTGTTCGACCCACAGACTATAAAACATACAGAAATGCGCATCCTCGATCTGAATTGATTTGTCACAAAGCCGCCATATTTGTTGTATAATTTCTATGTGTGTCAATATTTAGGTGCTACACTATTAAAAATGAAAACAACACAAATGTTGGCATATTTTTATAGTCATAGGCAGAGAACTTTTTAAACAGCTGAACGCTTTATTTATGATTTATATTATGTAAAAAGTACCCTTCTTAGCCCTAACGGGCCTTCGGGGCAGATGAAGTGTAGAATTCATCTGTTTCTATAACCTCTGCATATGAAGGGATTGTGTGGTTAGCACAACGCCCAGCCGCCTTTACTTCCCCAACTTAAGTCAGGTACCCATTTAAAGCTGAGTGGACTAGTGGGACGACTTTGCACCTAATTTCACCTGGAAAAATTCCATGGGCCTTTCCGAGGATCGAACCCAGGACTCTCAGGTCGACAGTCGAGTATCTACACCACTCGGCCATCCGTTCCTTATATTATGTGGTTCGTCTATAAAAATGCATTTCTAAATTATTTGTTGTTATGATGCTTTCTCATATCGATGTTATTTTTATTATCTTGCGTTTTCAGGTTGGCACGTTCAACGGTGCTGATTGTTGAAACGGGAAACAGATTTTCAGAGTACGCCATCCTCCTCGTTATATTTCTCCTCTTTCTCTGTCATCACATGTTTCAGCCGCAGGGAGGAAACTCCATGCCAACAGATGTGAACGGCGACCGTGGACATTACGTGCATTCCCTCCCTTGCCCTCCTGGGTTCTTCTACCATGTCGACCACCACCACCACCGCCGTAGCAGAGTCTGCAGTCGCTGTAGCGAGCCCCGCAGAGATCGCCACGAGAGAACTGTCCGTGAGTGCACGCCGATTTCAGACACTGCGGTGGGCTGCGAAAGAGGGTTTTACCTTTCCGCCGGCGACAAAGGCGGATGTTCTATGTGTTCGGAATGCAGGCGCACATTCCAAGTGGGCAGGGCGTGTAACGGTACCCATGACACGGTGTGCTGTCCGGTGAAAGGAATGACCGTCATCTTAACGGGATCCGGAGCAGAGGAGTGTGTCTTTATGAGAGTTGTACAAGTCGCAGTCGGCGCACGGCATTGAGAGCAAAAGAGAGACAATCTGCTGCGTAAACAAACAAAAAAAACGGAAGTTCAAATGAAAGGGAAACAAGCAAGACTGCTAGCATAACCAAACAGATGGGAACTGGAAATAAAAAACCTAGACTGTTGTGAATAAAAATTTGGAAAACCCATTCAAACTGACAGAGGAGTTTTATTAGGTATAAATAAATAACATCTGTGTGATGGGGCATAAATGTGAAATTCTTATTCGATAAACCGGATGGGTTGCCGTTTACACAGGCGTCTTGTAGTTCGGGGTAACCGTAGTGCTAACAGACCCAAACATTGCAGGAAAATTCAGTTATCATGAGATCTTCGCGTTGCGTCTGGGTTCAATACTTCCTAGAGGTTTTTTACGTAATCATTCCTCGAATCCGAAGATTATCAATCTAGTTCTACTGTTCGATATTCAAGTCGATTTATTTATAATAGCCTTTATTATTGTTATTGCTTTTATAATAGTTATTATTATTGTTATAGTTGCTATGATAAACATTGTAGCAGTGATCACTGTTATGATAATTATAATGACAAGATTATTGTTGTCAATTTTCGTCAGTTATTTATGCCTCTTGATTATATTTCTTTCTATATATTTGTTAAGCAAACCAAAAAAAAAACAACCAATTAATGATTGTGTGTTTGTTAACGTTTATGTATCGAAGGATATTTCAAACAAAACAAAAAAAAACGGCATTTAGTTTCAGATAAAAGAGTTTTTATTTCAGATGAATAAATAGTATGAAAACAAGTAATATTTGCAAAATGTATGATTGTTTTCAGTTTTACCTTCTTTTGCACACGTACCTCGAGTCTTTCTCCACAAAGTGGGCATCTATTCTTGTGTTGTTTACCTAGGGGTCTGAGGTTTTAGCCATACAATAAAACAATCAGTTTACACGTCATGTCGGCATACAGTCAAACAATCAGTTTACATGTCATTTAAGCATACAGCCAAACAATCAGTTTACACGTCATTTAGGCATGCAGTAAACAGCTAGTCAATACGTAATTCAATCATACAATCAAACTATCGGCCAATAAGCCATACTTTCAAAAAAAAATCAAGCAATAAGATATACAGGCATACAATCAAACCGTTTGTTAAAAGTAGTTCGTGCATATACCTAAGTTAAGCTATTGGTAATACACACAGCTTAAACACAAGTCAGCAGGAGAATCATTCTCTCATTCAAACACCCGACAAGTCATTCATACATAAGGTCTAACAATTATTTTTTAAAGCAATTCATTCATACATTCAAAGAGTAGAGACATTCATTCAATAAGGTTCAAAAGTCAATAAATCGGTTTTCAGTCAATCATACGGCTAAATTATTCATTCTTACTGTCCAAAAGTTAGTCAATCGGTCATTCAGTCATACGGGTCACATATACTCATAATGCAATCATTAAAATGTTTAAAACGCTGGTCGGTAATAAAGCCAAACGATTGGCCAGTAAGTAAATCAGTCAATATAAAATGTAAAATATCGGTATGTAATCAAATAGTCTAATGGTGACACATTTATAATGAGATTTATTGCATATGAAATGATTGATACAATCAGACATCTAATACATAATCGGCTAGCCTGGCGTACGTACGTGTGTATAACTTCCGCGGCTAAAAATAGACTGGAGAATTTGTAAAGATGGTCAAAGGGATACAACTGAATTATAAGGAGTCACCCGGGCCTTTGATCTAGTTTGTACACTATCTTTCATTATGTTTTACCATTTATTGATATTAAATTGTATGTAGTGTTATTTTATTGCTAGATATATGTGCAAGTGAATAGTATGTATTGTGTATAGATATTTGTATGAACCATCATATATTAAACATATGGATATATGTGTACAGTATTGATTAATGCCAGAAATGTCCATTCGTTGTCAATGGTATAGATTGATTTAGTATCAGTTGGGGAAAAACTATCGAATATGGTAGGAATAAAAGGAGGGTACTGCAAGCACTGTCCCTTGGGTGGTTTATAGCAGCGGTCCGCAGCCCCCGGTCCGCGGCGAGAAAAAGGTTGGGGATCGCTGGTTTATAGGATCTAAGAGATAAACATCCCATCCTAACATTGACACACACACATACACACACAAACACACACACAAACACACACACAAACACATACATACACACACAAAAACACATACATGCACACACACAAACACATACACACATACACACACAAACACATACACACACACACATACATACACACACACACATACATACACACACAAACACATGCATACACACACACAAACACATACATACACACACAAACACATACATACACACACACAAACACATACATACACACACAAACACATACATACACACACACAAACACATACATACATACATACACACACACACACACACAATTGCAAAATTCATATTAAAACAAAAATAAAATGTTTTTGTACCACTTATATTGATTTTTGTATTATTATTTTTTTTTATTGATGTTTATATTGTTTTCAACGAAGCTGTGAATGCTAAGCTGATGCAACCGATGGAAACACAAGTTTCAATAATTCATGTTGTTGTATTTTTAGAAAGAAATATTCAAAAATTACCATTATTTCATTTTTAATTGGGAAAAAAAACCATGCAATAAATGAAATGTAATTATTTTGAAAAAAAGGAAATAATTTTTTTTTAAATTTTTTGTTGACCAGTTAGCAGCAGGGGCGCCGAGAGCCAACAAGGGCCCCAGGGCAGGACATCATTGCGGGCCCCTTAATAAACAATGAGTCGTGAAAAAATTGACATGGTCGGGGCGGCCGGGCCCCCTTACAGATGCAGGCCCCCTGGCAATGACCCCCCTCTCGGCGTGCCTGGTTAGCGGGAGTGTTGAGTGTGTGACCAGGTCCGGTCAGGCCCGTGGCGAGGGAGGGGGGTTGCCTGGGGCCTGTCAAGGTCATTGACCATTATTGGCTTCTCCTTGCTTTGCCAAATCTGGGGCTTGAGAGAATGGGGCGTGGGGCCCAGTTCTTAATGATTGTCGGCGGAGGGGTCGATTGCGAGGCCCCTGGTAGTAGTGGTTAGAATATGAGCCGATAGTCTTGGTGAGCGTTTTAGGTTCGGGCCCGGTGTTGCATCCATGGAAGTCACAGCCTCGCCCATAGTGGGACTCTTTAATGACCCCCCCCCCCCACTTGAGCTATTCTGATTGGTCGCTCATGATCCAATGTACGATCCTCTTCAGCAGGAACGTGGCCGAAAAAAAAATACTTCAAAACAAAATGACAAAAACTGAGCACAACTGTGAGATAAACTGGCCAATGAGGGCCGATATGTGTTCAGAGTCTAAGACCTTATTAGCCTAACGGTTGTAAACAATAAATAAATATGGCTGTTTATTGCATGACGCTAGCAACTGAACACCCCCTTACAGTTCCTCAAACTGTGTTGCGTAGCGCTAAAAATAGGTAGTGCGCGCCGACCTGTCAAAATGAGAGTTCCGGGTTTCATTCAGTTATGTTGTTTTGTTTCTTGTCCAAACTGTATTGGTCCAAGGTACGCAGTAATTCTAATACTAGGGGTAATATATAAGTACCCTTAGGTAGTCTTAAAAAGCTAACTGCGTACATCTACCCTTCAAAACAAACATAAAAATATAATTGATTGTGAGACAACAGTTTAAGTCTTCCCATACTTCAGCCGCACATGTATAAATATAGACCTGATGTCATCGCTTATCTTTTCATTGAATCTATCAGTTGAATAAACTTGAATCAAACAACTGCGTCATAGGTTTCTATTAGTTTATAAATAAAGAACGACAACTCTTACGTAAGGACTGCGGTTACTAAGAGTCATCTGCCGTTGTCACTACAAATATTATTGATCGAAAAATCGATCAATAATCATTAGCTGTCTCGTACATGTTAGATCCCATAAAACATAAAACTGGGACCCAAATTAAACTACGAGACACCCGCACACTTCCTCCACCCCGCCACCAAGGGCGTAGCAAGCTTAACTCACGCCCGGGGCACAATACCTTTTTAGCGCCCCCCCCCGCATTCGAAAACCATATAATATTATATGAAAAATATACCATTTGGCGCCCCCTTTGTGATGAGCGTCCGGGGCATGATGCCCCTCCCCACCTTGCCCACCCCTCGCTACGCCACTGTACCCCGCTCGCACTGTTATCCCAGAACTCTGTCTGGTATTGAAATTCAAATGGTCTTCAGTACGAAAGACGATTCCTCTCTCACCCCCACCCCCTTCCCGTAAGGGATTTTTTTTAAGACAATATTTCGGTTCCTTAGGTCCCTAATACTGCTGTCTCTGTTCAGGTATGTGTGTGTGTGTGTGTGTGTGTGTGTGTGTGTCTGTGTGTCTGCGTGTGTGTGTGGTGAACGCGCTAGAGGCAGTGGCTTAACTCGTACCCGGGGTACAGTACCCTTTTAGTGCCCCCCCTCACCATATTTGAAAACCATATAATATATGTTTTGCGAACCATTTGGCGCCCCTTTGTGAGTAGCGTCGGGGCGTGATGCCCCCTCACTACGCCACTGTGAGAAGAAATAAAAATAATGCACCCTTAAATTAAAGTAGGGGGGGGGGGATATGCTGAGCCCTTACTTGTGGATAGACTAGACAATCTCCCCAGACCTTACTTGTGGATAGACTAGACAATCTCCCTAGCCCTTACTTCTGGATAGACTAGTCAGTCTCCCCAGACCTTACTTCTTGATAGACTAGACAACCTCCCCAGCCCTTACTTGTGGATAGACTAGACAATCTCCCCAGCCCTTACTTGTGGATAGACTAGACAATCTCCCCAGCCCTTACTTGTGGATAGACTAGACAATCTCCTTAGGCCTCTACAGTACTCTACTGCAAAAAAAGGAAGTACCTTTACAGTATCGATTACGATTACATATGGTAATAAGAGGTACACAAAAGTTGTCTTTTTTTATATATATAAACTAATAGGTTGTGTACCTTGTGTGAGACAGAGTACTCTTCTACACTTCAGTGCTTTCCCCTGGTCTGGCTCTGCTATCTGTCACCACAAGGTATTTTTTTCTATCGGTATAGAAACAAAAAACAAATTAAAAATAAGAAATAACTAAAATTCGCAGATCACGCCTATGTTTTAGGCAATGTGACATATGAGGTCTACAGCTAATATAACATATGGTTGCTCTAGGCAATGTGACATATGAGGTCTACAGCTAATATAACATGTGGTTGCTCTAGGCAATGTGACATATGAGGTCTACAGCTAATGTGACATATGGGTGCTCTAGGCAATGTGACATATAAGGTCTACAGCTAATGTGACATATGGGTGCTTTAGGCAATGTGACATATGAGGTCTACAGCTAATGTGACATATGGGTGCTTTAGGCAATGTGACATATGAGGTCTACAGCTAATGTGACATATGGGTGCTTTAGGCAATGTGACATATGAGGTCTACAGCTAATGTGACATATGGGTGCTTTAGGCAATGTGACATATGAGGTCTACAGCTAATGTGACATATGGGTGCTTTAGGCAATGTAACATATGAGGTCTACAGCTAATGTGACATATGAGTGCTTTAGGCAATGTGACATATGAGGTCTACAGCTAATGTGACATATGTTATGGCTCTAGACAAAGACAAATAGGAGGGAGTCCATGTCATTGACTGTGATGATGCCGCCGCTTAGCGAATTTCCCCCCATTCTACTTTCTTCGACAACATGGCCCGCTCGACGTCACGTGATCTTACTGTTCATTTACGTTACGTGCTCTTACTGTTCATTTACGTTACGTGATCTTAGTGTTCATTTACGTTACGTGATCTTACTGTTCATTTACGTTACGTGCTCTTACTGTTCATTTACGTTACGTGATCTTACTGTTCATTTACGTTACGTGCTCTTACTGTTCATTTACGTTACGTGATCTTACTGTTCATTTACGTTACGTGATCTTACTATTCATTTACGTTACGTGATCTTACTGTTAATTTACATTATGTGATCTTACTGTTCATTTACGTCTATACTCTTACTGTTCATTTACGTTACGTGCTCTTACTGTTCATTTACGTTACGTGATCTTACTGTTCATTTACGTTACGTGATCTTACTATTCATTTAGGTTACGTGATCTTACTGTTAATTTACATTATGTGATCTTACTGTTCATTTACGTCTATACTCTTACTGTTCATTTACGTTACGTGCTCTTACTGTTCATTTACGATACGTCATCTTACTGTTCATTTACGTTACGTGATCTTACTGTTCATTTACGTTCCGTGATCTTACTGTTCATTTATGTTACGTGATCTTACTGTTCATTTACGTCACGTGCTCTTACTGTTCATTTACGTTACGTGATCTTACGGTTCATTTACGTTACGTGATCTTACTTTTCATTTACGTGACGTGCTTTTACTATTCATTTACGTTACGTGCTCTTACTGATCATTTACGTTACATGCTCTTACTGTTCATTTACGTGACGTGATCTTACTGTTCATTTACGTTACGTGCTCTTACTGTTCATTTACGTGACGTGATCTTACTGTTCATTTACGTTACGTGATCTTACCGTTCATTTACGTGACGTCCTCTTACTGTTCATTTACGTGACGTGATCTTACTGTTCATTTACGTTACGTGATCTTACTGTTCATTTACGTTACGTGATCTTACTGTTCATTTACGTTATGTGATCCTACTGTTCATTTACGTGACGTGCTCTTACTGTTCATTTACGTTACGTGCTCTTACTGTTCATTTACGTTATGTGCTCTTACTGTTCATTTACGTTATGTGCTCTTACTGTTCATTTACGTTACGTGCTCTTACTGTTCATTTACGTTACGTGCTCTTACTGTTCATTTACGTCTCTACTCTTACTGTTCATTTACGTTACGTGCTCTTACTGTTCATTTACGTTACGTGATCTTACTATTCATTTACGTCTCTACTCTTACTGTTCATTTACGTTACGTGCTCTTATTGTTCATTTATGTCTCTACTTTTACTGTTCATTTACGTCTTTACTCTTACTGTTCATTTACGTTACGTGCTCTTACTGTTCATTTACTTTACGTGATCTTACTGTTCATTTACGTTACGTGATCTTACTGTTCATTTACGTCTCTACTCTTACTGCTCATTTACGTTACGTGCTTTTACTGTTCATTTACGTTACGTGCTCTTACTGTTCATTTACGTTACGTGATCTTACTGTTCATTTACGTGACTTGCTCTTACTGTTCATTTACGTCTCCACTCTTACTATTCATTTACGTCTCTACTCTTACTATTCATTTACGTCACGTGCTCTTACTGTTCATTTACGACTATACTCTCACTGTTCATTTACGTTACGTGCTCTTACTGTTCATTTACGTTAACTGCAAAATTAAAAATTGCACAAAGTACAAACTGTGCAAGCACGAGTCCTTCAAAAAATATGTCCAAGTACCATTCGAGTGAGTATAAGTAAACCTACTTCGTAAGACAAGTACCGCATCTCTGCTGTAACATATTGTCATGAGACTGTACATCTTAGAACAGCTGTGGACTGATATATTGTCATGAGACCGTATCGAGTTATACCAAAATTAAAAAAAAAAAGACCACTCAATATTATAAAGGTTTTAGATCCACATAGCAAAAACTCTCTCACACACACACCACACATACAGCGAAAATAACGTTACTGGGCACCAGGGTGGACAGTTAAATATCCCCCCTCTTCCATTCCAGGGCGAAAATAAATGCTTAATTGGTGAAAATGTCACCCCCACACCCCCCCCATACACCTCCGACCTCCCTATTGTCAGTCCTAGTTTTGCGCGTGCGTGTAAAATTGGGAGTGCTTGGCTGATTCACTTTACATCTACATCCCGACGAATGTGATGGAGATCTCAATTTAAAAAAAAATTAAACTAAATTACATGTATTAAAAAGACATGACATCCTTATTACCCGTTCAATATTGTGATTGTGATAGCAGTGGTTCTCAAGGGTGTGTGTGTGTGGGGGGGGGGGTCACGACCCACTGGTGAGCGGCAGACAAAATTAAATTAATCGATCGAGAAAATGTGTATGCACAATTAGAATACTAAATCTCTACACGGTACAAAACTTGTACACCTGCTACCTTAACAGGGAAAAAATTGCAAATGCAAACTATAAAGGTGAAAACTGCAACCTAAAATGGGAAAACCGCAACCTAAAAGGAGAAAATTGCATCTGCAACCTAAAAGGGGAAAATTGCATCTGCAACCTAAAAGGGGAAAATTGCATCTGCAACCTAAAAGGGGAAAATTGCATCTGCAACCTAAAAGGGGAAAATTGCATATGAAACCTAAAAGGGGAAAAAATGCAACATAAAAGGGCCAGACCTAGCCAATGAACCCTGATTTGCCGATGTCTGACAGAGCATTTACCATATAATGTCAGGGTCGCCTAAAATTATTTTGAAATAATATACAAAGTGTGTATTGTATAGCATGTAAAATATAAAGTGAGGGGCGTGTACTTTCCGGAGAGCTCCGATGGGATGGTATCGTATAGTGCCCATGCCATGTGACCTTTAACATGTTTGTTTTCAGGGGTTGTCATGGAGACTCCATCACACTGGTGTTAACCGGAAGCCCTATTGTTGGTCAAAATTTACTCTGCATTTGATGTTTCTATAGAAGGGACGGGGCCATCAAGACAATTAAAATGGCTGCCAGACGTCATTGTTTTCTTTACAGTTTAAACTCAGATCAGTCAGATTGTAAAAAATGTTAAATCTTCTAGCCTAGTGAAATATGTTCCGTTTAATTTAGATACGAGTTTTCAAACTTAAGAGATTGTGTTCCATAATTAATATATCTGTTCTAGCAATATTGATTTTTTCTCTTTTGTAACAGATACACACTACGCCCGTTATGATCAAGTGGAGATCAGATTGAAGTGGACGATTTAGTAAATGTCGTAAAAAAAATGTTTGCCGGCTCCAGGCACCACTTTTCCAAAAAAAATTATATTTTTGTTTTTTAAATTAAATACTCAATATTCTAACATAAATAT
This sequence comes from Bulinus truncatus, assembly GCA_021962125.1. NCBI lineage: Eukaryota > Metazoa > Mollusca > Gastropoda > Planorbidae > Bulinus > Bulinus truncatus. The sequence goes on along the minus strand of JAGDYQ010000170.1, from coordinate 2,211,223 downwards.
ATTTTAAAATAAAAACAAAAAATTTTAATAATTATTTTTATATTCACTCAATATATTTTCATAATTAATCGGCG
>JAGDYQ010000170.1:2187170-2210649 GCA_021962125.1 Bulinus truncatus | reverse complement strand
GATGTCAGAATACGCATTTATCTTATTGGGTCTTTTACCGATTCATGTATTCATTCTTCTGTCCATCTATCATGTAGATAAATTTAATCGCCATTTAGCTACAGAATACGCTAAAGTTTATCTAAACTAATGTCTGAATATATTCATTCAACTGAGCAGTCATTCACCATTCTAATTTTTATTTCATCAATCCATCATTCACTCCATCCATCATCCAACTAACTTAACAATTCAATTCAGTGAAGCCATTTACAAATTATCTTAACCAGTTTTTTTCGAAACAAGCATTTATCTGACCAGCCGTTTATTTTCCTTCACTTAATTTCACCGATGAATTCTAGTAACCATCTATCCTATATCCCAGTTTTCTCAACATTTTTTCGTGACTGTACCCCAAAAAGAGTACGGAAAAATATTTCTATGGATATTGACTTCCAAACAAAAGTTCGCGAATAAATGTATTTTTTTCTTAATGAAAATTTATCATACCGTGCTACTGCGATATTTGAGTTACGTGATTTGGTGATGAGTCATGCAGCAAACTGGCTGACCTTTTTTTTTTCGGACAGTTGGTCGTTTTAAAATGGGAAATTGTATGTCGCTGCGTACCTCAGTACCACATTTCCCGTACCTTCTTGGGGCACGCGTATTTCTTGCTGAGAACCGAGACTTTTTTATCCTATCATTCCTACCAACTCATCCTCAATTCAATTCCAGGTTTCACCTACTGGTCGCCCGGTACCGAAGAGGACTACAAAGTCGCACGACAAGCCATACTGGTACACCAAACAGCCGGGCGCGCTGGCCGTGGAGATAACGTCCTACGCCCTGCTGACGTTCCTGGCCCGCGGGGACATCACCACCAGCACCGGTATCGTGGGCTGGCTCCCGACGGCAGAGGAACTCACAGGGCGCTTTCATTTTTGCCAATAAAAAAGAAAGAAAGAAACATGAAGACTTTTGAAATTAATGTTACAGAAGAGGGACATTTAGTTTCAAAAAAACTTGGGAAAGCCTTCTGAAGCTGGCTGAACGAAATCCGACAGAAGGGATAGCATAGAAATATACGAAATGCTGCAATAGAAAAGAACATTGGCCTTTATTGCCATGAACACAATACGATATGAAAACTACCTGCGAGGGAAAAACAATATTAGAACGCATACACCGCACGATATAAAAAAAACAAATTTTGAGGGAGAGACACACGGGTTAGACGATTATGTATTTAAGAATTGTTTTATCGGGTGAAGTATTTTTTAAAAGCCTTTAGAATTAATACAAAAAAATTGATGTTCCATTGTTTAATTTCTTGATTGTTAGAATTTTAGCGAAGCTAAATTCTGAATGCCCTTTATAATTATATTCCATCATCGGCACAATTCGTTGTTTTATAATATTCTACAAAGTAACTTAGTCTAGGGCCCATAAAAGTAGTTTAGTCTAGGGCCCATAAAGTATCTTTGCCTAGGGCCCATAAAGTTGTCTAGGTCTTATAAAGCAGTTTTTAGTCTAGGTCCCATAAAGTAACTTTGTCTAGGCCCCATAAAGTAACTTTTGCCTAGGGAATTATAAAGTAGTTTAGCTCCTTAGGGCCCATAAAGTAGCTTCTTGTTCAGGGCCCATAAAAGTAACTTTGCCTGGGGCCCATAAAGTAGTTTAGTCTAGGGCCCAGTAAAGTAATCCTTTGCCTAGGGCCCATAAAGTAGTCTAGGTCCCATAAAGTAGTTCAGTCTAGTTTTCATAAAGTGGTCTTTCTTTGTCTAGGGCCCATAAAGTAACTTTGCCTGGGGCCCATACAAGTAGTTTAGTCTAGGGCCCATAAAGTAGCTTTGTCTAGGGCCCATAAAGCAACTTTGCCTGGGGCCCATAAAGTAGCTTGCAGTCTTTTTACCAACAAGTAGTTTAGTCTAGGGTCCATGAAGTAACTTTGTCTACGAACCATAAAGTAACTTTGTTTAGAGCCCGTAAAGTAACTTTGTCTAGGGCCCATAAAGTAGTTTTTGTCTAGGGTCTGTAAAGTAACTTTGCTCCAGGGCCCATAAAGTAATCTTCTTTGTCTAGGGCCCGTAAAGTAACTTTGTCTAGGGCCCATAAAGTAGCTTTAGCCTCAGGGCCCATAAAGTAGTTTAAATTAGAGCCCGTAAAGTAACTTTGTCTAGGGCCCATAAAGTGTCTAGGGCCCGTAAAGAAACTTTGTCTACGCATCATAAAGTAGCTTTGCCTAGGGCCCGTAAAGTAACTTTTGTCTAGGGCCCATAAAGTAACTTTGCCTAGGGACCATAAAGTTAGAAGTTTAGTATAGGGCCCAAAGTAGCTTACTCTAGGGCCCATAAAGTAACTTTCTTGTCTAGGCCCCGTAAAGTAGTTTAGTCTAGGGCCCATAGTGTAAGCCTAGTCTAGGGTCCATGAAGTAACTTGGTCTACGAACCATAAAGTAACTCTTTTGTCTAGAGCCTGTAAAGTATCCTCTTGTCTACGGCCCATAAAGTAGCTTTTCTAGGGCCTGCAAAGTTACTTTGTCTAGGGCCCATGAAGTAGCTTTGTCTAGGGCCCATAAAGTAATCTCTTGTCAAGGGCCCGTAAAGTAACTTTGTCTAGGGGCCCATGAAGTAGTTTAGTCTAGAGCCCGTAAAGTAACTTTGTCTAGGGCCCATGCTAAAGTTACTTTGTCTAGGGCCCATGAAGTAGCTTTGTTTAGGGCCCATAAAGTAACCTTTGTCTAGGGCCCGTAAAGAAACTTTGTCTACGGCCCATAAAGTAGCTTTGTCTAGGGCCCGTAAAGTAACTTTGTCTAGGGCCCATAAAGGAGCTGGTTCAAGGGCCCGTAAAGTAACTTTGTCTAGGGCCCATGCTGTTGATTTGTCTAGGGGTCTGTAAAATAACTTTGTCTAGGGCCCATAAAATAGCTTTGTCTAGGGCCCCCAAAGGTTCCTTTGTATTGGGCCCCTCATTTAACTTGGGCTGGGGCCTCTGATTACACACTACATAGTATGACTTGGTGGTACTTTGGGTGCTAAGCCCGACCAGCATACTGCAGATGGATTTTTATGTTGTGAGCTTTAGGTTCAACTCCCAGAGAATCCAGTCACTTACCTATGTCTCCCGTGGTGCCTCCATATCAATAGCACTCTCGGCATTATTGTGGATGAAATTAGGGCACTACAAGAACCGTTATAGGATCTTAGTGATAAATATTTCATCCCTAGAGGATCTTTAAAAAAATCTAAACTACTTAACTGTTCGCCTTCCAATTCATGGTGGAGATTTGAACACAAAACCTTCACCATTGTATTACAGTCTGTTATTTCAGAATCACTTGGCCGGCAAAATGATAATGGAGAAAATGTTTTAAAAGAAATATAATGAAATAGTTTGTTGATTCATAAATTATTCATGAAAATAAAGAAATAAATATTCATGTTTCGCTGACCACTGGCTGTTTTATTTAACCAGGACACAGTTGTCGGTCTGCAGGCACTATCCGAGTACAGTATCAAGTCATACTCCGCCATACTGGACATGACGTGCCACATCAGGTCAGAGGTTGATGACCACTTCAGAAAGTCCATCTCGCTGACCCCAGAGGATGCGATGGTCGTTAAATCCGTTCCTAAGGTCGGTCTAAATTTTTCTTTAATTTGTTCGCAGTTTTTTTTTTTATCTTATAAGCCAAAAAAAAATGACATATTTCTGTGTGCGAACTGTTTCTTGCTAGATTTCTTCCGCGCTCATTTCATTTAAGGGGAGACTTTAAAAAGATTGTCATTGGTCATGATTTCCCGACTTTATTATTCGAGTTAGCTCCCCCAATTTATTAATTAATTTATTTATTTTAAACTGCGAGCGTGTTAAAACGAATGAGAAGGACCAAATAAAATGGCCAAACATAATGTAAAACTAAAACATCAACAAGTTATGTAACGATTGAAGCTAACTGTATCTCAGTTAAAACTTATTCAAAAAATATGTGGCTTAGTATTTACTTATTTTCTTGTGTTTCCAGAATGCTGGTTCTGCCACTCACTGAAGTAAGGGCCATTCTAATAACGATAAGATAAACACTGGATTGGTGGACCCTATTTTAGGGCAATTATTTTCACTTTACTCAAAAATGTCTAGCATGAATGAATACTTTAGGGATGTCCGTGGGGTTCCCGTTGTCGTAACACCATATGTTGTCCTGATATTCCCATGCAGCAACAATTACAGAAGTTTTTGGATGTGCCCCTTTAAAGTAACGTTGCCAGAGGGCCCTAAATTTATCTTTATCTAGGAGCCCCTAATGTACCATTGCCTAAAAGTCCTCAAATGTGCTCTTTGCCCAGGGTCCCCTAATGTTCCTTTGCCTTGGATCCCCTTAATGTTCCTTTGCCTAGGGCCCCCTAATGTTCCTTTGTCTAGGCCCCACTTTTGGTCGCCCTCTTTTTCCTAGGTTCTTCTCTGTAAATGTTCCTTTGTCTAGTCCCTACTATTGTTCCGTTTCCTAGGGCCCCCCAATGTTCCTTTGCCTAGGGCCTCCTAATGTTCCTTTGTCTAGGCCCCACTAATGTTCCTTTTCCTAGGGCCCCCTAATGTTCCTTTGCCTAAGGGCCTCCTAATGTTCCTTTGCCTAGGCACCCTAATGTTCCTTTGCGAAGTGTTTCTGATATAACTAAGCCTAGGGCTCTTATTGCAGCTTTGCCTAGGACCCTTAAGGTGTAAACTATTTCTTGGGCCCACATTAAGACTTTTCCTAGGGCCTGCAATGTAACATTGCCTAGAATCCCTCAAAAACGTAACAGTTGATTTTGTATTCATTGATTTTAATTTTAAAGTGCGTACTTAAGTTTTACCCTGTCATGCATTTCAAAAAAAATAAAAACATTTTAAAACCACAATTTTTTTCTTTAACCACGTCACGCCCCCAGGTTCCTACAGGCGGGAAACTTCACTTGGAGGCTGAGGGCACGGGTGTCGGTATGATGCAGGTGGAGGTCAGGTTCAACGTCCCCGAGGACAGGACCAACTGCCAGTTTGACGTCACCGTGGTGACCCACCGTACAACACGCTGCTGCACAGTTTCTTGGGACTACAAGAAAGGCAAGTCTCGACTCTACTTATTAAGTCACGACTTTACTTATTAAGCTTCACGACTCTACTTATTAAGTCTCTAATTTACTTATTAAGCCTCAACCCTACTTATTAAGTCTCGACTCTACTTATTAAGTCACAACTCTACTTATTAAGTCACGACTCTATTTATTAAGTCACGATTCTAATTATTAAGTCACGACTCTACCTATTAAGTCTCGACTCTACTTATTAAGTCTCGACTTCTACTTATTGGGCTCTCGACTCTACTTATTAAGTCTCGACTCTACTTATTTGTCACAACTCTACTTATTAAGTCACGACTCTACTTATTAAGTCACGACTCTAATTATTAAGTCACGACTCTACTTATTAAGTCTCGACTCTACTTATTAAGTCTCGACTCTACTTATTAAGCCTCGACTCTACTTATTAAGTCACGCGGTTCTCAAGCGATGGTACACGTACCTCCCAAGAGGGGGGTACTCGGGAAAGTTCAGGATGCAGGAGGTACGCAGCGACGTTCCCTGACATTTCATCATACGAGACATTTCATCATTGCAACATTTCATCATTATATTTTTTCATCATTGCAACATTTGCAAACATAAGTACATGTACGTGTAATTAAGTAAGTAACATACTGAGCAATTTCGGCAACATGTTGAAACAGTTACCTAACCCTAACCCTATAATGATGAAATGTTTGCAATGATGAAATGTTGCAATGATGAAATGTTGTGAATGATGAAATGTATCCGTATGATGAAATGTTGCAATGATGAAATGTCTCGCAGATGAGGCGTCTGATCAACCACAGAGACATAAAAAAGTACCAAAGTATCGCATTAGAAAAACTTCAGCCACGTGCAATTATGAACATACTGAACATTTATATTCTGAGGATCTTATTGTAAGGGGGTGAGAGGGGGTACCCTCGGACATCCTTTCTCATCATTTGAGGGGAGTGGGGTGGTAGAGTCACGAAGAAGCCTGAGAACCGCTTCTCTAGTCAGAATGTGGCGGCGTGTCTAAATAATCACTGGTTGGAAAAAAGATCAGTGATAAATCAGTGGGACGTTTCACACTTCTTTAATCATTGTCAAAACATAATGAATGACGTTTTGAACCGGGGGGGAATTGTTTCCGAAAGTCAAGAAGAATATATGCTAACAATCATCACGCGTGAACTCTTTAAGCAGAATGTACGCGTTAACTGGTTTCCGTCTATCGCCAGTTCGAGTTCATTCTCTTCGAACCCGCAGAGCGTGAGGTGGGCAAAGGAAGGGGGGGGGCAGGCACTCCGGAGAGGGATGGCTCATTGCCAGGGGGGCCCGCAACTGTAAGGGGGCCTGGCCGCCCCGACCATGTCAATTTTTTCACGACTTATTGTTTATTAAGGGGCCCGCAATGATGTCCTGCCCTGGGGACCGTGTTTGCTCTCGGCGCTCACTGGGTGGGCAAGGGGGTCTCAGAAGTTTCGCACTAATGGAAACAGTTTAGTTTAAAAAATCAAAATGGACATTTTTATTAAACGTGTTTTTTTCCTCTCTCTGTGGACACGTACTTTTAAAGGTCAAAGTGCGAGCCGTGCTCAATGGACTGGTGAAGAGGACGTCAGTAAAAAGAGGACGAAGAGGACGGGGAGGAATACGAGGACTTCACTCCTTCCCTTCTGTGCAGCCGAGGATACAGACCCCTCTGGAAGAAGAAGGTCAAGGGCTTGAACTTGACCTCTGACGATGAGGAAAACAGGTAATCTGACCTTTCGTTGAGGTAAATAAAATAGAGAACTAATAGATGTGAATCGGACAAGATGACATATGTTAGATGTAAGTTGACGATCATGACAGAGAACTAACAGATGTGAACTGGCAATATGACAGCTAAAAGATGTAAAGTTGGCGATAAGACAGAGAACTAATAGATGTAGAAATGGAAGGTGGATGACAGCTAATAGATAAAAGATGATGATATGACAGAGAACTAATAGATGTGAACTGACAATATGACAGCTAATAGATGTAAGTTGACGAAATATGAAAGAGAACTAATAGATGTGAACGACAACAGTGACAGTTAATAGATGTAAGTTGACGATATGACAGGAGAGAACTAATAGATGTGAACTGACAATATGACAGACAGCTAATAGATGTGAACTAACAATATGACAGACAACTATAGATGCAAACTGACAATATACCAGCTAATAGATGTAAGTTGACGATTTGACAGAGAACTAATAGATGTGAACTGGCAATAAGACAGCTAATAGATGTGAACGGACAATAGCTAGAGAACTAATAGAGGTGAACTGACAATATGACTGAGAGATGTCATATTAAATGAGTATATAGATCCAAAAGTACACATTTATAAATAGCGTACAGTGAGATTGTACCACGGAATGAAACACTCTGTATGTCAAGTATCCAGTCTTAATATGAGTAGGATCGTTAGAAGGGAAGAGGAGGGAGGGGGGGGGGCATTGCTAAACGGAAAGGGGAGGTCAGCCGTTACTAATATAGAATCGAAGCAGTCGATTGTCTGCCCTTATTTATACACATGATAGCGCCTTTTTAACGTATTTTAAGACTAAATTGAACTATGTCACCTGTAATTAACTTCCTGTCCAAATGTACCAATCTCTGTGACATAAATCTTGAAACGTAAAAAAATAGAGAAAAAATTAATAATAAACATTGTAATTGGGTTTATTAACGGTTTATTTTTTGCCTGTTTACAGTTAATATTATCGGTCAGTGAGCTTTCAATGCTAAGTTCAGACAATTGTTAGACAGGGAAATGTTATGTGAACACTCTTTTTTTATTTTTAGAATGAGTACCATTGTTTGTTTACAGCTTACGATGGTTTAATAAAACATGCATCAAGTGGATAGAGCTAGTTATTGAGCGGAGGTTGAGGCCCAATGCCGATGGCCAATGCCGATGGCCAATGTCGATGGCCAATGCCGATGGCCAATGTCGATGGCCAATGCCGATGGCCAATGTCGATGTCGATGGCCAATGTCGATGTCGATGTCGATGGCCAATGTCGATGGCCAATGCCGATGGCCAATGCCGATGGCCAATGTCGATGGCCAATGTCGATGGCCATTGTCGATGGCCATTGTCGATGTCCAATGTCGATGGCCAATGTCGATGGCCATTGTCGATGTCCAATGTCGATGGCCAATGTCGATGGCCAATGTCGATGGCCATTGTCGATGGCCATTGTCGATGTCCAATGTCGATGTCCAATGTCGATGGCCAATGTCGATGGCCATTGTCGATGGCCATTGTCGATGTCCAATGTCGATGGCCAATGTCGATGGCCAATGTCGATGGCCAATGTCGATGTCCAATGTCGATGGCCAGTGTCGATGGCCAATGTCGATGGCCAATGCCGATGGCCCATGCCGATTGTCAAAGTCGATTCCCTTTGCCGACACTTCAGAGAGATTGAGGAAACCGTAGGTCACGTGTTTTTTCGAGTGCCCCCGGACTGGCGGACCTCAGGGTGGACAAGACGGGTTGCTTGCTTGTCATTGACCCCTGTATGTCAGTTCCCAGATGTTGAGGAACACAGCGAGTTTGATCCCACGGGCTTTAAAGGGCTAAGTCTCAGCCCGCAGTTACACTGAGAGAGTTCAGAGAGAGTTCAGATAGAGAGAGAGAGAGGGAGCTGTTGTCGGCGCCCTGTGCGAGTTATATTTTTGGCGCCTTCCTCCCAATCTGAAAAGTACAAAAAACGTTTAAAAAGGAACTCTTTCGACGCCACGTGGAGCAGCACGACTCGCAGTACCCTTCCTACGCCACTGCTAAAGGAACTGATAGTTTCTGTAATTCAAATCATTCTATTCTCTGTTTCTTTAATTCGTTAGGTTAGAGTTTAAGGATATGGTGGATTTAGTTGCCAAGCATCATTAGCTAGAATACAGTTATATGCGTATTGTAATGCATATGGCTTATTGAAATGTATTGAATTACTAGAAGCTATTCTAATACATTTTACTATCAGCCTAGAGCATCTGCCTCACATCCATAGAGTTCCGGTTCGATTCCCGGCACTAGCGTCGTACTTAAAAAAAAAAAGCGTAAACATCACTGTATGAAAGTTTCTACATTGATCCAAGACTTCATGATCAAATAGTCTACTTTTTTTTTTAAACTGTTCAGCTTAGATTTTAAAAAAATCATATGCTCCATTAATGTGAAATACATTTATTCTAGCCGCACCCTGCAAAACCTTTGCATGAGTTATATCCCCTTAGGCTTGATCGGTAGACTCGGTTATTTTCGGTTTCGGGCAGATCCGATTTTTTTCATGATTGTATTTTAAACTGGAATACTGTTGTATTAATTCTTTACTTTCGATTTAACGCAGAGCCCAAATCGCTTATATATATATATATATATATATATATATATATATATATATATAATAGTTCATTTATCTAAATTTTATTCATTTGTTTGTTTATTTTTATTTAACCTGCTCAGCTCCGACACTGGGAGCGATCATTTCGTCTCCAAGATTGGACGCCCGCGGCGATCTGTTCGACCATACAGCGCCTCTGTAATCTGTGTGGAGGTCTGTGTAAGGTGAGTCCACCAAGAGGTGCCACGCCATTGTCAATACACACACACACACACACACACACTTCACTCACTCAAGCACGAACTCCTCCGTTTCATAACATTCTTACAATCTTACTTACGTTTTGGGTTGTCTAATTGTACTTTTAATAACTGGTTGTTGTTGCTGGTTACATCACATCTGTATGATGAGGGTATGCAGCGAAACATTGTATGGCCGACTAGCCATTTGAGTATTGAGTTGTGATTATAATTAAGGTCAGCGTTGATATGTCTACGACTCAAAAAAACTAAATACTCTAATATAACTTTATTATTAATGAAGTGATTTCATTATCATTCACCGTCTCCTCATTCACCCTGCCTTCGTTCACCCTGCCACGGTTTTTAGGTAACAAGACGACAGGGATGTCGGTGATTGACATCGGGATGTTCACAGGCTACCTGCCCGTTGAGGAAGACCTGGAGAATGTAAGGATAATTTGAACCACATAGTTATTGGGCCTAACCTACTTTAACTGCTAGCGGCCACTTTTGTAACAGGGACCATGGGACAGCATTCCTGGGGAGTACCACCGGGCGCCACTAGCTGTAGCTACGCCACTTGGTCACGCGTGTCACATGATAGTTTGGTGAGATGAAAATAGCCGTGCTCACGTGACGTTGACGTGTGAAAGAGAGTGGATCACGTGTTGGCGCTCAAAACCAATTGTCGACTTTCCTCGAGTCTCATTTGTTAAAGCTCGGTAGATGTGCTGCCAACTTGGGCAATTTATATCCAGATCTATTTAGATCAATCTAGATATAAGACAATGATATCTGTATATAATAGACATTTTTTTTGTAATTTCTTTTAGTTAGATATAATTTTTGTTCATCTGCTTCTGAGTAATTAATTGGGGGGGGAGTTGGCAGGCTATTTACAGTATGAGAACTTTTGGATTACATTCTGTTATACTTAGCTTTTGTGTACAAGTCCTTTATTTCAACGAATGTAATGTTAATAAAGCGTTATGTTCTTTTTTTGGCCATGCGCTTGTTCAACTGACCGCTTCAACAACTTTCTAATCTCCGTGGCGCCTGGACACCAGATGAAGCTAAAAGGTAAAATTGACCACTACGAGAAGTCTCAGAGGTCCATCGTCCTGTATGTGGATGAGGTATGTACTTCTGTGTTGTCTCTGACAGTGTGGACGACACCTAAGTCATCGCAAGACGGACTGACTGACTTATATCTTAATTCATTGATTGCAGTGCTGGCCTAACGAATTGCAGGGGCATATTTAACGAATGCTTGCGAGCTTCACTCTTCTAATCTTTAAAAGCCTGTGACGAAAGCCATGACTAATAGTGATATGCTAAATCTAAATTGCGGGGCCCCTTGCTAGGTGCATGGCCCGATTCGGAGCAATCGGTCAAATCGGGCTAAGGGCCGGTCCTGATTGATTGATATGCAAAATTTGAGTATTGCTGGACTTCATAGTTTATGTATCATGCCCAGAAACCCTAGCCGATAGATTTTTGTGAAACTAACATTCTTGTGTTCCGTTACCCTGTCCCAACAGCTGACCCACAGGGAGACCAAGTGTTTCAAACTCAGAGCCAGACAGGAGCACATGGCAGAGAACCTGCAACCTGCCAAGGTCCAGGTGTATGATTACTATAATCCAGGTAAGTCGATGAATACTTTCGACCAAGCCCAACAGATTTCCATTCCGTAAATATACTCTCTGGCACAAATGGCGTTCAAAACAAAGTACAGTAAATTACACAATTTGTGCATTATCAAAAAATACTCTCTGACACAAATGACGTTTAAAACAAAGTACAGTAAATTACACAATTTGTGCATTATCAAAAAATACTCTGACACAAATGGTGTTTAAAACAAAGTACAGTAAATTTCACAATTTGTGCATTATCAAAAGATACTCTCTGGCACAAATCGTGTCTAAAACAAAACACACAGTGTTACACTTTATCAAAAGACTTCATCTATTTGTTTATCACTTTATCAGTTTATGTAGTAAACATTTTGTTTTTACGGTTTTACAGTTTAGGAATAAAAACTTTTAATAAAGTTATGAGGGCATCAAATTTTTCATTAATATCAAGTATTAGTATAATAATTGACAGTTTTAAAATAATGGTATTCAAACACATTGGGCTGGAAGACGTGTCCCAATTCTACATCCGGCCTTTGTTTTATGTCCATCCACAGATGTCAGGTGTACTGTCTTCTATAAGAACAATAACAACACTGGTCAACTGGCTAACTTCTGTGATAACCAGAAGCAGATATGTCAGTGTTTAGAGAGTAAGTCATTTCATGTACCTCTGTTTTTTTTGCTATTTTTAATGCTAGAGAATTTTAACAGTCAGTGTTATTGCCCCTGTTTAGAAAGTCAATTCATGTAATCAGGGCCCGAGTAAGGATTTTGTAGGCCCTAGGCACTGATTGATTAATTGTAACTAATTTAACATTATATAATTGTAAATTTAAAAAAAAAAATATTTATTTTTCACTTTTGTAGGCCCTATTTTTGTTTGTAGGCTCTAGGCATTGTGCCTATAGTGCCTAGGCCTTAATCGGGCCTTGCATTATGTAGTTTTATCAACCTTTGAAATGCTAACAGCACTATTTCAGCACTAGTTTTAGTATTTTCTTGTATTGTTACTTTCAATAGATTTATTCCATTGGGATAAATTATCCAATCAGATTTAAACAACGTTGTTTTGGCTACAAAAATCTCATTCATGCTTTCTTAGGTCTTCCCATCAATGTCCTCTTAGTTCATACTTATAACTTTGACTTTGATTACTGTTATGCTGATCTCTGCGCCCCACCCGACCATTAATCCGATCCTTTCCCCCCTCCCTCCATGCCACCCCCCTCCCCACATCCACATTTCCCTGTTTTTCGTCTTCATTCATTACACCCGCGTGACTTGTGTTTTCCAGGTCGCTGTGCTTCATGTGAAGAAAGCTGGTACAGGCTGGGATGGATGGACTTAATGAAGTTCGCCTGCAGCAACGCGACTTACGGTGAGCTATTAATAGATTCCACTATGATGGAAACGTGAGCGTTCAACGCAGGTATCTGTACTCTGGAGTACACCATGTCCCCCTTACCTGTAATCAGGAGCTTAGGGAGGGCACAGCTGTTTGAGGACTGCAAATAGCCGAACAGATAAAAGCTCACACAGAGCTGACAGATAAAAGCGCACACAGAGCCGAACAGATAAAAACGCAGAAATGGAGTTTTCATATGCTGTTAGCTTATTTTTTACTTTTCAAATCTAGAGAGCTGCGCCGGAAATGTAATTCGAACAGGGCGCAATAATAGCTAGCTACGGCTCTGGCTATATAATCCAGTGGTTCCTAAAAAAAAAAACCTTTTTTTGCGATTAGCAATCTACTAAGAAACCTGTTTATTTAAAAAAAAATTAATGGGATAACAATATAGAAAAATCTAAAATATGTGTATGTCAACCCATGCTCACCCCTTCCCTGTCATATTTCGTAACACTTCGCCCACACGTAAGTCTTGTTCCCCCCCCCCCAACTTTCCATCCCAAAACAAAATACACACAGATGTTCACTAATTGTACCATTCAAGGTCATACATTAGAATTAAAAAATGCCAATCCTATTGTTTCAAAGTCATATCGCTGGTGCAATTTTTGTGGACGTGACAATTTCTGTGTACGTGTTTTTTTTTCCTTTTTTTTTAAATCTTGTCTGATCTGGTTATAGAATTGGGTTATTTATGGATTTTTTTTTCTGCAACTCTGATGTGAAAAAAAAAATGTATCGGCAGCCAAAAAACGGCCGGTCCGATATTTAACCCATAGTGCCAATATCGGTTCGACTATCGGTCGCTCCCTACAAAAATCGGTCGATCCGATATTAACCGATAGTGCCAATATCGGTCCGATACCGATCCGATTATCGGTCGCTCCCTATTGAGAACCGCTGATAATATAAACAGTTTGCTTTAACAGGCTGAAAACAAACTGAGTATAGGATATTTTATTATCCTGTATCTCCACTGTGGTCTTTTTGATGGGTTTTTTTTTTACATTACCTATATAAATTTCTGTTACAATAAGAGGTGAATCCCGAAATGACAGAAAAGAGAAGCCACTGACATATGAAAGAAGATAGCCAGTTGCAGTGCTTAACTCGCGCCCGGGGCTGTATACCTTTTAAATACATTTTAGCGCCCCCCTCCCCATTCGAAAATCATATAATATGTAAAATATAAATTTGGCGCCCCATTGTGAGAGCGCCCGGGGACATATGTACACCCCCCGCCCCCTCCCATAGCTACGCCTCTGGCCAGAAACAGTACAGAAAATGAACGAGAAAAAAAAAACAGACGAACGAGTGACAGGGAATGTTGCACGTGATACATAGATGCAGGAGGACAGTGGAAAACTGAAACTTCGAAAACTTAGCAAACAATACAAAAAAAAAAGGAAATGGTTAGAAATCGAATTATAACATACACAGTTATATACGTCTTTGTCTGAAGTATCAAGCAAGTTTAATATTAGATATCAAGACTTCAAAGTGTAATTTGTTGACATATTTATTAGTCGGTTTGTGACGTTGTAGCTCGTTGACATATTATTTGTCAGGATTCGACACTGTAATTTTCTGTTGTTTTTCCTCAGTTCTGGAGGTGAAGGCGTTGGACCGTGACTTGGAGAAGGCGGGCTTCGAGAGAATTCTGGGACAGATTCAAAACGTCCATTCACAAAGTAAATACATTTTTTCCTCCCAATTTCTTTATGATACTCATGATTCACGGTAATTAAGATAATAGGTAGTAAGCCAATTATCTTCGTCCTTAGTAAATAAAATTGATAGCCAGCCAGTAATCTTCGATCTTAGTAAATATAATTGATAGCCAGCCAATAATCCTCGTTCTTAGTAAATATAATTGATAGCCAGCCAATAATCCTCGATTCTAAGTAAATATAATTGATAGACAGCCGCCAATAATCCTCATTCTTAGTAAATATAATTGATAGACAGCCCAATAATCCTCGTTCTTAGTAAATAAAATTGATAGCCAACCAATAATCCTCGTTCTTAGTAAATATAATTGATAGACAGCCAATAATCCTCGTTCTTAGTAAATATAATTGATAGACAGCCAATAATCCTCGTTCTTAGAAAATATAATTGATAGCCAATAATCCTCGTTCTTAGTAAATATAATTGATAGCCAATAATCCTCGTTCTTAGTAAATATAATTGATAGACAACCAATAATCCTCGTTCTTAGTAAATATAATTGATAGCCAATAATCCTCGTTCTTAGTAAATATAATTGATAGCCAGCCAATAATCTTCCACCTTAGTAGATTATAACAACAAAACTTTTGAGACTACTTCTCGTTCTAGTTAACTACTCACTCATTTATGGCTTTTATATCTGGTAACTTTGTAAACAACGCCATCTCTGCCATTCGCGCGCGGGAGAGCGCTAGGGAGCGAATATTTTAACATTTCCCTCTCCTCCAATCATAAAATAATCAAATCATATTGGAATCTTTATTGAATATATTCACCTTAATATTTCCTCTTTTTATTTACCGTTAATTAAGTTTAAACAGAATGAACACAATGGCTTGATGTTACATTAAAATGTATAACTACATTCAAAGATAATGAAACCAATTTACTTCAGCTGTTAATTCTGAAAAACCCATAGAACATTTATACAATATTGTATGATAGTACTAATAGTTCATGGCTTACTACAGGGGGACGTCATGAACTGAAGCCCGGAGACAAGGTCATCCTGCTCAAGAGGTCATCCTGCGTCTGTCCGAGGGTCAGCCCTGACCATCACTATCTCATGATGCTGCCGGACCCCAAAAGGTTCAAAGACTCGGAAGGCACTCAAATGTGGGTATTACATTCCAGTGTGTTTTACTTACCAAGTCTCTGTACACACATTCTGAACGCATTCCCTTCACAAACCAATGAAGAGAGCGCACATGTCCAATGCAAGCCTTTTGTGTATCCAGGGCACCAACACCTTTAGAGCAGGGGTGGGCAAAACTTTACGCATCGCGAGCCACCATGGGCTGGTAAATTCGACCGGCTCGCCAGACGAACTTTGACATGAGCTCTTGTAAATTAAAGATCAAAGGTCATATCATACAAGGCTATAGTGCAATGCTCCAATATGAAAGAATTGGCAGGTAGCGGACCGATCTTGTCCAGCGGGCGGTAGTTTGCCCTATGGATGCTTTAATTAAAGGCTAGTTTATTGTAGGGACACAGCTCTAAGTACCCGGCATTATTGTAGAGTTGTTCCCCATGGAAACATGACGCGCGCGCATTAGGCAGAGGAGATGGAGGGAGTGAAAGAAAACAGAATGATGGAATTAACGAATAACCTCTCGGAAGTTATGCGCGCCTCATTGTCTAGAGCCCAATTTATTACCATGCCAAGTAGTTGCATTGACTCTATTCCTTCTATTAATTATCATGTACTCACGTTGTGATTAGACGTCGCATCCATACCGATACCCAATCGTCTGACTTGTCTGATAAAAGATGTGTTTGTGCTTTGTGTTGACTCACGCTGAGTAACGCCACCACAATACCCAGAGGCACGAAATTTGGTTCCCGTAGTATGCAAAATAGATCAGCCCGGCTGTTGGAAGGATTGAGGCCACGTCATAGAATACCAAAGCCACAGAGACTTTCCGGTGGCGACCCTTACTTTCACCTCTTGGGACTCTTTAAACTCCTTCCAATATAGATGGATTGAAATGCACGCGCAAAATGCACCCCCCTCCCAGGCACCCCGACAAAGCCCACATTTTAATGGTAGCTGTTTCCTTTTTAAATATTAGTTAATTTTTTTTAGGGGCTAAATATTGCCTTCTATGCCTGGTCCAACCGAAGTCCGCCTCTGCCTGTCATGTAGATAATTGCTGAACCTCTTGTAGTACAAATAGCTTCCACCCCTCTGATCGAAATAAAAATGGACTTGCCCTTTTTATTGCAGCCTCTTAAATTAAAGTTGATAATAATTTGAGTTTTCTTATTGAAAAGACCGTCACAAACAAATATGACCTTCAGAACCTAACAATTTTTTTTTTTTCCGATTATAGATTTGCATTTCTCTTGGATAAGAAAGTTTTTGCCGTTCAGAATTTCAAGCTTAAAGGACTCAGCAGGAATCAGAAAGATATCGCCAAGAATGTAAACAGAACTCTGAAGAGGCTGAAAAGACGGAGATGCAGCGGAGGGGGGAAAATTCCTAAAAATAGCAACGAAAAAAACCGGAAGCGCAGAGCACGTACGAGGGAAAAACGAGAAATCTAAAAAGTCATAAAGAAAAAAAAATTGCAAAAACCGGATATGTTGATGAAATATTGTTTTTATTATTTTATTTTTTTTTTTTTTTTTTTTCTGTCAAATTTTATGATTAAATTGATGGAAGGAGATCTGTTGAAGTTATAATTTGTTTATTATTTTTATTTTTTATTTATTTTTTTAATATTTGATAAACACTATGTCCATGGACTCGTTCAATGAAGATGAAGCAAACTGTATTGTCCTTTTTTTCCTAAAGGGGGGGGGAATGGGGGGTGGCTATTGGTGGTTACTCATTTTATGTAAATGTAATTATTTAAACAGATTAAGAATGCTTTATTTCTAAGCTATTTTTAACTGTTGTGTATTAAGGCTAAGGTTTTAAAGATAAAATATTGAGTGTACTTAGTTATTCCCCCCCCCCCCACATCCCACAAGCTTAAAAAAGAGCCCCGGGGGTGGGGGGTGGGGCAGAATTTTTTGGATCATTTAATTTTTTTTTTTTTTTTTTGAGACCCACTGTTACGATGTAGGTTATTGTTTACGGTTTAGGAACAAAATGTGCGTGGGGAGGGGGTGCATCATTGTGACCAGATAGAAGAATAATTTACGCGAAAGCACGCCCCATCGTCCACCTCCCATGTTAATTAGTTGTGAGTCACCGGTGGTACTGAGCTCACGGAGACAATTTACCTGGGGTTCGTGACCGTGACACGTAGGGTGAAGTTGGAACCGTTACGAACGTCGTGGGGCAGAATCTTCTCACGAGGGATAACTGAGTTGGAGGGTGTCATAGGTTTCCTTATTTAGAATTCCCCACCCACAGACCTGTCACATAAATTACCCGAGTGTAGAGTCAGTTGGACTGAGAATTAATTAGGAATAATTAATCACCGGTGTCACAGCCAATGTGTACTGCATATAAGCAGGACGTTTTTGTGTGGAAGTCGAGAGTCGGAGAGAGGAGGTGAGAGAAGAGCGAGACTGAGAACTAGAGAGCAGGAGCGGAAGAGTAGGACTAAGCTGAAGTACTGTATGTGAGAACTGGCGTCTACATAGCTATATAATAAACTTGTTTTATCAGCAAAGAAACCGGTGTTTGTTGACTTATTAGCAGAGACTGAACGTGAGCTGTGAAAATAGAAATATTGTCACCAGAACATCTACATCTACTCTCTCATACTTCTAGACAACGATCTGTACGTGGACAGGATTAGCATTAAGGACCATCTAATCCTCCGACGTAACACCCACTATTATTTAAAAAAAGATGTTTTCAACGAACCTAATTACTTAGGGTGTATTCATATGGGGAGCCAATAAGGAAATCTGTCATTCCGGTTAAGCAACATTGTTTGTATTATTGTATCCTGAACATTTGTCAAGCATAGTGCAGACATACTATATATATATATATATATATATATATATATATATATATATATATATATATATAACATATGGACGCCAGTCAACACAATAGAAGGCTGTCTGTAGTGTACAGGTGGTGATAATTTCTGTCACACTGACCACTCAGTCCAATTAGTCAGTATTCACCTGCACAGTATACTAGTGACCCACACCTATAGCTGGTGTTACGGCAAGAGCTCATTGGGGGGTGTAGGGGAAGGGGGGGAGGGGGTCACACAAAGATTCCTCTGTGTCGTCTTCCCCCCCCCCACACTACCCCTCGATATTCTGGAGAGCGCCATCAAGGATTTCATGCTACACATAAACCGAAAGTAGATTCTTTTTTTTTTACCAGACGAGAGTTCTCCGTATTATTTTAGTTGGACTCTTATAGCGGAAAAATGCGAATGACTTTTTTTTTAATGCTGTTTTAAACACACACACAAAAAAAAAACGAAATGATTTCATTGTGTATAATAGAATAAATTTCGTAAGTAAACTTTAACTGCATCGCTTTATTTTCTTGTGTTTATTTTTTTCTGTTATTTGTATAAAATGTTGACCCACTTTTTCTTAACATTTCGTCTTGACCTACTAAATAATTGATACGTGATTTTCAATATTCAAAAAAAAAAACTGGATTTGATAATCGAGTTAAGCATTTAAATGTCCCCCCTGCCCCCGGGACAGATTGAGTGTATGTGAAGTCTCTGTAAGGATGAAATGAAATCTCTTAGATCCTTTAATCACTAATGAGACGGTTTTTCTGGTGCCCATCTTTCATCCCCACCATAGCCGATCGTGCTATTGCCATGGCGGCACCACCTGAGATACAACACGCTTTCACCATGATCTAAAAAAATATCCACTAGTCCTCACCGGAGATCGAACCCGGGAATCTTCAAATCGACAGTCGAGCGCTCTACCGCGCGACCATCCGCCCCCACCCAGTTCAAGTGTACAATCCATCAGTTTCTGTAGCCACGGATTTGGTCTCTGGCACTACACCCAGTCGTCGTTATTTTCCAAACCTGTAACAGATGACCGTTTGGTGGACATGGGAGCTCTCACCAGTACCTGACAAACGTCTCCACGAGGATCGAATGTTGGACCCCCCCCCTAGACCAGGGATCGGCAACCTGCGGCTCGCGACCCGCATGCGGCTCTTTCGAGGTCAAGTTGCGACTCTTTCGATGTCGAATTGCGACCATCCAGTTCAACGCGCAAATAATCATAATGATATTAATTAATATAACTATTCCTAATCAAATACCATAATATTGAAAGAACAATTTGAGTGGCTCTTTAAAAACTGAGAAAAATGTAAATTATAACTATTGGCTCTTCCATCTCAAAAGGTTGCCCTATACCAGGGGTCGGCAACCTACGGCTCGCGAGCCGCATGCGGCTCTTTCGATGTCAAGTGGCGGCTCTTTCGATGTCAAGTGCGAGGAAGGCGATTTTCTAATCACAAACCCTACAACCGCTATGCTCCGCGAAGTAAATTAATAGATTCAACGGTCAAATAACGTCATCTCCATCCTGTGGCGTTAAAACAAAACATAAACCACTAAGATGACGTCCATCTTACTATAGAGACACTTTTAAACGAACGCAATCACATGCACACGTCATTGAGTTGTTGTTTTCATTTTTAATGTACGCCAAATTACCCGAAGATAACGAACGTTGAGAATTATTTCCCCTTTTAATTTGATTATGTTTATCGTCACACTAAAAAAAAAAACCCTGGGGCGTGGTGATTGTTTACGCTTCGGGCGGTGCCGATACAATACTTTTCAACCGCTCCTATGTTTATCATCAACAGAGATAAGTTGATTCGGCGTTCTTTTATCCTGGTCAACGGATAACATGCTCACCGTATTGTAAACGAATTAATTAAAGAAAAGCCAAAATAACAGGTCATAAAACTGTGATAAATGTTTGTTTTTTTTAAGTTCCGGAAGTTGGTCGAAAAAATTTGATAAAAAAAAACTAAACGCAAGTTTCCTTAATGGACGTTTGTTCATATTACAACAAATTAATAGTAACTGAGCCATATATAACGAAAACACCGGGACGGTATTCATCAAATTGTATTAATTTTTTTTACGTCGTGAGCTGAATGTCCAATGACGCACCGAAGAGCGGAAGCTGTTACAAAAATAAATACCAGGCAATTTGCTGCATTTCATATCTTCAACTGGCTTAAAGGTAGTAACGACACTACTAGTTATTTCAAAAATGTGTATCGGGAATAATCTATTTGTATGTTGTTGTTGTTGTTTTTTGTGCCTTTTCCTTTTTCTTTAAAATTGAGATCATTTACATGTAAAGCGATCCTAAAGCGGGGCTTTCTCTTATCGCATCTGTCTGCGAGGCCCTTGAATGGATGAGATGTTGAATCTCCTACATCCTTCAATCCGCTGTCGGACGTGTCCTTCTTTTCATCCCCACCATGGCCTTTTGTGATCTACAGACTAGAGTGTCTACTGACTGGGTGTGTACACTGACTGGGGTGTCTACTGACTGGGGTGTCTACTGACTGGGGTGTCTACTGACTGGGGTTATCTACTGATTGGGGTGTCTACTGATTGGGGTGTCTACTGACTAGGGTGTCTACTGACATGGTGTGTGACTGTTAAGGCGGGCTAGGGTGTCTACTAAATTGGGTGTCTACTACTGGGATTATCTACAGACTGGGGTGTCATCTGACTGGG
The DNA here is from genome assembly GCA_021962125.1 of Bulinus truncatus. Lineage (NCBI taxonomy): Eukaryota > Metazoa > Mollusca > Gastropoda > Planorbidae > Bulinus > Bulinus truncatus. Next base: position 2,189,497 of record JAGDYQ010000170.1, on the reverse strand, counting down.
GTTTCTACTGACTGGGTGTCTACTGACTGGGGTGTCTACTGACTGGGGTATTTACTGACTGGGGTGTCTACTGATTGGGGTGTCTACTGATTGGGGTGTCTACTGACTGGGGTTTCTACTGACTGGGGTGTCTACTGACTGGGGTATCTCCCTGACTGGGGTGTCTACTGACTTGGGTGTCTACTGACTGGGGTGACTACTGATTGGGGTGTCTACTGACTGGGGTGTCTACTGATTAGAGTGTCTACTGATTGGGGTGTCTACTGACTAAGGGTGTCTACTGACTGGGGGTGTACACTGAACTAGGGTGTACACTGATTGGAGAGTGTCTACTGACTGGAGTGTCTACTGACTCGGGTGTCTACTGACTGTGGTGTCTACTGACTGGGGTGTCTACTGACTGGGGTGTCTACTGATTGGAGTGTCTACTGACTTAGGTGTCTACTGACTGGGGTGTCTACTGACTAGGCTGTCTACTGACTGGGGTGTCAACTGACTGGGGGTGATCCACTGACTGGGAGATTTGTCTACTGACTGGGCTGTCTACTGACTGGGGTGTCAACTGACTGGGGTGTCCACTGTGTCCACTGACTGGGGTGTCTACTGACTAGGGCTGTCTACTGACTGATTGACTGGGGTGTCCACTGACTGGGATGTCCACTGAATGAACAGACTCTCTGATATTTACTAGTCCATTGTCAGTGTCGTTCCCTTTTTGACTAAAGCAGAGTCGATTAAAATGGCCGACTTGGGGCGCGCCCTGGGTCAAGACTGCGAAGGTACCCGCAAAACTCTATACGTTTTATATTGCCCTTTGAACTAGGGGGCTGAATATTGACTTCTACGCCCGGGCCTCAGTCTTTCTTCAAGTTCGCAACTCGGTTGACACCAACAGAAAGATTTTTTAATTTTTTTTTTACTAAACCTAAAGGAGAACACAAAATCAATGTTTAAAGTACAGTAAATTATTATGAAAACTTTAAGATTTGTTTCAAAGTTATATTTTCTTAATTTTCTTCCATGAAACACAAACAGTGAATACAAAATTAAACGAAAATGGCGGCTTTAAAACAAATAAATAAATAAAACTTAATTTATAATGAGACGAACAATAGCCAGTTTATGACTTGACAAATAATGTTTAAAAATAGTTGTGGAAAACTTAATTCCTGAAAGTAAACTGGAGAGAAATCAGTCAGGAAATTGCAATGTAACAGTAAAACAAAGAATGTATATCAACAATTTCATTAGATAAATACATCACGTGACTCAGCCACCACGATGTCGTCTGCCGCATCTGAAAATGGAGGGAAAAAAAATTAGTAAAAAAAAAATCAAGCCTGATTATTTAAATCATGATTATTATTCAATTTTTCGAATAATAATATCATCATTAGAAAAAAACAGTTAAAAAAATTGGACAACTGTAATAACATCATAATATCATTGCAGGAAAATAAATTCATTTGGAAATACGGCAGGTAAAAATAATTCATGCGCTTCTAAAATTTGCTATTTGTCGGTGTTGACATTCTATCCATTATGACGTCATCAGATTGGGCAGTAAAATAGTATTGGCCAGAATTTTCCACGTGTGTATGCAAGATGATAAGCTTTAGTAGATTAATGAACCCTTCTGCTCAACCGGCGTTTACCGTCAATACATACTTTATATATGTATATATATATATATATATATATATATATATATATATATATATATAAATTATAGAAATTAGGTTTAATCATTTAACTAGTAAGAAAAAACATGCTGTACAAAAGCTAAAGAAACCAACGTGAGAAAAACAAAAACACTGCTGGCACCAATGCACAGAGCAGTTCTCGAGTTGTGAGCTCTAAAGCAAAGGTGCATTTGGGTTGGGGGGGAAGGGAGGTCTTAGCCAAATTTTACTTCTGAATACTAGGCAAATATTTTTTTTAAGAGCCCTAGTCTCAAGTTGTCTTGTCTGTCAGGTTGCAGGAAAATGCAAAATCAATGATCACCATCAGGCACGCCGAGAAGGGGGGCAGGCGGGGTCATTGCCAGGGCCCGCATCTGTAGGGGGGCCCGGCCGCCCCGACCATGTCAATTTTTTCACGATTCATTGTTTATAAAGGGGCCCGCAATGATGTCCTGCCCTGGGGCCCGTGTTGGCTCTCAACCCCCTGATCACCATCGTCTCATGGTTCGATCGTCTTGAAACACTTTCAACACAATTGTATTCTAGATGACAACGTAGTACTATTTTAAAACGTTCGAGGCAATTCATTAAAATCTTGTAGACGAAGATGATAATTTTGTTTTTTAGCAATGTTAATAAAAAGGG
>JAGDYQ010000170.1:2098036-2186670 GCA_021962125.1 Bulinus truncatus | reverse complement strand
AATGCATACTATAATTTATGTTAAATAAAAAAGCTAAAATATAATTGAATTAATTCTTGCATCTGTGCACACCTCAGACTTGGTATTGCATCCCATTTGGCTAAACCAAGAGAGAAACAACCAAGAAGTAGCTCATTTTATTGATTTGTCTTGATCTACATTGATTTATGTTTAGTAAGATTTATAACTGCCACCAACCCAAGGGTTTATGTATCTGTTGTTTATCTCTATTCTATCACCTGTTACTAACTGTCATTTTTTGAGGGTATCTTTATTATCTTGCTCTTCAGCTACTAGTGTTAGATTTCAATTCATTATATGTTTCTTTATAAGTTCCCTTCACATTGCTGGCGGCTATGTAGAGGTATCATTAATGTCTGCTATTGCCAGTCTATTGTGCCAAGACAGAGAGGAAGGGGGCGGGGGGGGGGGGGGTATTTTGATCTCAAAGCCACCCATTCTTTCAGAGTTATCTGATTCCCAAATCTTTTTTTCTAGTTGTCACTGACTTCTCCTTTGCTAAAATCAGACTTTAAACAAAATAATGATATACTGTCTTTAAATATTAAAAACATGCATGACTGTGTGTCTGAATAATAAAATATAACACCACAAATAGTTTTCATACATTTCATAATATATCTATTATCTATTTCCAAGAAAATCTTGACCAAATGTAAATAATGTTCTTGATTTAGCTGAAATAACTGTTAGTAGATTTATAGAACCTGACTCAGATATCCTGTTTTATAATCATCTCCTAAAATGTAATAAAAAAAAAACTTGAATATGTTAAAATATATGAGGACATGCCCTCTAGCCGAGGATCAGTAAGTCAAATAATTCACAGTTTATTCATTTTTTAAAGCTTCCTTGTAATTTTTTATGTATATTTAAAAAAAAATAATTTAGTAATAAATAAATAATGTGTTGCATAGATGTTTCTGCACGGTTCATAATTATATATGGCTAAATGTCTTTGAAACCCTATAAGATATAAAGTAACAATATTTTTTTTTATTGCAAAAAAGATATGGCTGGTAAACATTGTTCTGTTCACAAAAGATGCATGGTATCTTAACTTTCTGCCTTTTGTAGTTCATTTAGAAAAAATAAAGCCAGAACTGTTTAAAAAAAAAAATAAGTGTCATGGTCTGTTATATATTTTACGAGATATTCTGTGTGATTAAAACCTTACTAGGTCTGAGGATTCATTAATTTTGTTAACAAAAAACACATTGTTAGCTTTGGAAATATTTGAAAAACTTTTTCTTTTAAAGCTTAATTATTTAAACTAACCAGTAGAAGTCTGATGCAAATGAGTGGGAGAAATTAATAAAAACTAACTGCCAACTAACTAACTATCTGTAAAAGAAAATAATTAAATGCTGACCGTCAGAAAAAATAATGTTAACAATTCTCATTCTAATAATTTTCTGAGAATTTTGGGTCTCATTCCTTTTCACCAGTGATGTAATGTTAAATATCGACATTGGTTATTTCAGAGATTTACCTCAGTATGGTCACAAGCAATGGCAGTCATATTTCGGTCGAACATTTGATGTGTACACAAAATTATGGAAGTTTCAGCAGCAGCACAGGTGAGTAAATAAATAGAGGAAGATAATTATATTCGGATAAGTTTGATCAATACTGAATTTAAATAATGTTAATCTAAAATTATTTGCTATAGATAAAATTTGCTTTAAAATGCTTTATTTATTTTTTTAAAAAATGTTAGATGATTATCATACAGTTTTAAATGATAGTGTTTCATTTTATGCATTTTTTGTTATTTTACAGAGCTATTTTGGATTCAAAATATGGATTAAAACGGTGGCAAATAGGAGAGATAGCTTCAAAAATCGGTCAGCTGTATTATCACTACTAGTAAGTTTTTTTTTCTTTCTTTCAGTTGTAAAAATTTATATTTTTTACTGTCTTCCCATGGAAGACTTTATGAATACGTTATACAGGTCAATTTGTAGGGAATGTAAGGCTGAGTGATGTAAGACAACTGAAGTAACTCTGATCCTGATGAAAGTTAATTAAAAAGTATCCCGAATGGGTACCTGATTTAAATTGGGAAAGTAAAAGCGGCTGGGTGTTGTGCTACCCCAACAATCCCTTAATATGCGACATCTACAGAATGAGATACATTTTACACTTCCTCTGCCCTGATGGCCCTTAAAGGCTAAGGGAACTTTTGCTTTTTTTTATACAGGAAAGTTAAAATGAAATAAATGCATTCATAAATCTAAAAAAAAGGTTTCGAACAGCTGCTGTAAAAATTGGAAGAAAAAAAGTACATTGTTATACAAAAATGTCAAATACGTTTATAATGAATATACATTTAGATCTAATTACAAGGCTGGATTCTTTTCTTCTAATGAAAAGAAAATGTATTGTGTGAAATAAGAAATCTTCTCTGTTTATTGCTTTATGTGTTTTTGGTAATTTTTTATGCATGGTGCCTACGTTTTTTTTTTCGTTTTTTTTTCAGTTTACGCACAAGTGAGACCAATTATTTGAATGAATCTTTTTCATTTTATTCTGCAATACGAATGAGAGCATACTACTCAAAGGCTAGTAAAGAAGAAAGGTAACTCTTACTTATTGACATCAGTATTTTAGTTCATTCTTTTTTTTTTCCCTTACTTATATTGTCAGCCAAAAAATAGAAAAATGTATCGATGTTAACATGGGTTTTTTTTTACTTATTACTTTTTCAGACCAGATCTTATGGTGAAGAAACTGAGATATTACGCGAGGTTCATTGTTGTTTGCCTGTTGTTGAAAAAAATGAAGCTAGTCAGGGATTTAGTTCGGGTGAGTTTTTTCCCTCCATCCTAGGGATCATTCTTAAGATGGTCGAGGGACAGATTATCGTGCGGTGTAGAGTGAGTGACTTTGGATCTGAGTGTCCCAGGTTTTATTCCCCACAGAGAGACCAGGATTTTTTCAGATCCTGGTTCAAGTTGCACCTAGTTCATTTATCTTAAAATAAGTACCTGACATAAGTTGGGGAATTAAAGGCAGCCGGGCATTGTGCTGGTCACACAAACCCTGAATTTTTGTGTTAGGGATCAAATACACTTCATCTGCCCCCGATGGCCTTATTGGAAAACTTTACTTTTTACTTGACTTTAATTGGCTATAAATACTTTTAAAACTGATATGTTTTTCATGCTCAGGCTTCTTGCTAGACTTTAAAAAAGCTAACGGTGTACGCAATAGCTTTTTCTAACATTTATTATTTTGAGGACAGAACAGCACCAACCAGCAATAAAATTTCCCAATGTGCTGAAAGTCTTAAATATTTCAAGAAATATTTTGATAGTTGACTTTCTTCAGCTTGGATGTAATATTTCTTTTACTAGCTTTAAAAAAAATTTTTTGTGCAAATTATTTTTAAAAGAAGCATATTAATGATGAAAGATATTTCTGTGTTTTAGGAATTAGCCAAACAGATAGATGATTACACTGGTACATACGAACCCGAAGATCACATGGAGTGGAATCTTGTTCTTGGGGAAATTAAAGCTTTTATTGAGGTTTGTTATATTATTTATTTTTTTTCTTCTGTGTTCATATTCGGAAACTGAATAATTTGTGTAGCCTGGCTACGTGATATCAGATTCGTTTCTGATTCACCTTTTCTTGGTTAACAAAATTTTAAAGAAACAAAAAATTTAAAAAAAAAATAAATAAAAGTCTCTATAGAAATAGTTATAGCTCAAAAGTATTTAAATAAGATGAAAATGAAAAAATCATGGTTTTAAAAAAAACTGTCAAATTATTTTTTTTTTAAATTTAAAGTATTAATTTCCTTAGCTCATAAAACTTCCTAATGCCAAAAAAAGTTTTATGCATTTATTTAAACTTTGTGATTTATATATATATGAGGTCAGATCAATTGGCATGGTTAAATATTTGAAAACGTTTTGGGTTTATTTCATTTGTACATATTGTTATCTAAGAATTTATGATGGCCTGATGTATGTGAGTGTCTGTTTCTAATCTTGATCGCAGAATGAAAATATGTAACTTTAGGTGAAAAGTTATTCTATTTTGTTGGTTGTTTTTTTTTCCCCCGTGGTGAATTAAAAAGAAAAAGTATTTCTTCAGATCATTAGTTCTTTCCCCCCAATTGTAGCGTTGTTAAATAAATCTTCAGGCTGACAATCTTATCAATGTGGTGGATGTCGACTCCTCGTCTATAGTGCTGTCTCATCGCCTGAATCCTCTGAACACGCCACCTCTAGAGAAAGGGACACCTGTGTATCTCACACTGCAGGAAGTTCTCATAGTTGGCAACTGCCATGAACAGGTGAAGTAATGAACCCCCAACTCAGTCTCAGTGAGACTCATTAATGAATAAAACCTTTGAAACTTTTTCCTAGTTCAACATTTAATGATTTTACATTGTAAGAAAGTAATTGACATATTTTTTTTATATAAATAGGGAATCCTTTTAGGTGACTAAATTTAATTTATATTTCATCAGAACCAAATCTGATAAAATTGTAGCTGCTGTGGTTTCATATTTTTCTTTCAATAAAAAAAAATTGAAATAGATCTTTTTAAAATGATACCATTTTTTTTTTCTTTTCGGATTAAAAACATTGTCAAGAATCCATTAAATCTTTTACATTTAGGTTAAACTGTAATTATATTGCACAAACTGTAAAATTGTTGTATATAATCATCCATTGGTCTTTTGCATTGCAACATTTATTCTTGTCTATTTTGCAGGTAAAATTTAGTGAGCTTACACTGGACATGTTCCGAATGTTACAGACCTTAGAGAGGGAGCCGCAGGATGACCTCTCCAATCAGATATATGACAATTCACCAGCACCTGGACGCACACCATTCGTAAGTGAGATCCAGGATCTGAGATATATTGTTCCAGATTTATGCATACTCAAAAAAAAACTTTTTTTTTGTTTGTTCTTAAATATAAATGTAGGGAAGATGAATACACTTTTTGTAAAATAAACTCACTTAATGTTTAGGGTGTGTTTGCTGGCTGATATATATATAGAAGTGTGATGTAAGTTAAGCCTGACTTCATCCATGTTGTAGATATCAGGCGGACTAATCATGAAATGGTGGAAGAAAGGTTTCCGTACTTTTGATCTCACACTACAGATTAAGAATTTGTGTACTAACCAAACATGTGAATCACCCGTGGCCAAAATGGCCTTTGATGTATAGAAATGATACTTATTGCTAGACTATACCTAATGGCTGGTTGGTAAAAAATAATGCAGATTGAATAATTACAAAAAAAAATACAAATTTGCATATTTTTATAATATAGTTGAAAATGAACATTTAACTTCATGTTCTATATAAAATTTGTAAATTGATCATTTATTATTCATCAAAAATATTTTTTTTCTGAAGGAAATCAATTTAAAGAAAAAAATTGTACCTTTTAAAAAATTATTCTTTTCTACAGACATTAAAGAGAATGACAGATTTCCAAATTTGTCTTTATTTTGTGTGGCAAGTGTTTGTTTTCATCACGCCTGTAATTTTAATTATTTTTGTTAAGCAGTTTTTCTAAAAAAACTCTTTATAAATGTGTCTTAATTTCTATTTCTTCTTCGTTCAGGAAAATGGCGACCGCACAAATAAACGAGACAATCCTCACAAGTACCTGCTGTACAAACCCACCTATGGACAGCTCAACACATTCCTGGCTTCTGCCTTTAAAGAACTTCCCCCCAACGGTGCGATGGTACTGTATATATCGGCTGACGGCTGCCCAGGCAACCAGAAACACACAGATGATGGTAACATTGATTAAAATCATAGCAGTAAAATAATAACCCATATTACTGGATCAGTTTCATTTGAAAGGCATTTCAATAATTGTTTTAAAAAAACCCAACTTATTGTTTGCATTTGTGGTGCCATTAGTTTTCCTCTTACTCAGTGTCATATCTCTTTCACAACTGCATATGATTTAGGTGGTGTCATTACTCAATGCCTTATCTCTTTCACAGCTGCATATGATTTAGGTGGTGTCATTACAAACAGCAGGAGAGAAGGGGAAGGTCAGAGCAAAGGAAAGAAAGCAGAGCTGTATAAAGAAATGCACTGGTAAGTTTTTTCTATATAATTTGTGAATTATTGGTATAAATCAATGCTGATTTTTTTTTTTGAATATCGGTGTAAGGAACGGTGGGAGAACAGACACATACATACACAAAATAAAGAACTATGGTTTTTTTTTAAACATTTCTTTTTTTTTGTAACGTAGAATGTATTTTAGTCCAGCACAGTTTTATAGCTTTATTTTCATATTGTTTTGAGTGATCTAGTATGGTATGATATTAAAATGGGAGGGGGAGTGTAGACTGTGTCATAATAAAATCTGTACTGCAACATCATTTATTGGAAAATAAGAAGAGAAGAACATCAAGATTATACATCAACTGTCCATTATTACAGCATTTTATTACTAGTGAAGTAATGAATACAGTAAGTAAAGGAAAGTAAAGTTTCCTTATCCCATAAGGGCCATCGGGGCAGAATTCATCTGTTTCTATAACATCAGCATATGAAGGGATTGTGTGCTTAGCTCAACGTCCAGCCGCCTTTAGTCCCCCAACTTAAAGTCAGGTACCCGTTTAAAGCTGGGTGGGCTTGTGCGACAACTTTGAAACACTTTTAACCTGGAAAATTCCCATGGTTCTCACAGAGGATCAAACCCAGGACTCTCAGGTTGACAGTCGAGTATCTACACCACACGGCCATCTGTCCCACAATGAATAAGGTGCAAAAAAAAAACTGTTTTGAAAGGATATTTTGCTGTATTTAACTTCTTGAAGCTTTCATCTTTATTTATAAACTAGCTCTATACCCAGCATTGTCTGACACCCCCTCCTTCCCAACACACCAAATAGGTACAACTCCCACCTCTTGATGGTCAAGACTCGTTGGTCATAAGAGTGCAGCTGTAACATCTCCCTGCCTTCCCCTTGCTTTTACTCAAGTCTGCATCGCATGAACCGACCAGATGAATAACAATAACTTCCCTCAATCTATTATGCTCTCGCCAACTCCACCCCTCTCTTCCCTTCCCTCTTTCAAAATGGAAAGACTCAAGAAATCAACCAAGAGCGCTTATTTAACCTCTCTCCTCCCTCATTCATGCACAAGTCTGCGTGACATAAACCAATAATTTGAATTAAACAACCTGCCTCAATCAATTATGCTCCATTTTTCCCTTCCGTTTCTCTCTTTCTTGACTGTGGAGAGACACAAAGGTGTAAAAAAAATACCATGGCACGCGACAACCTTCATTCCTCTGCTTTGAGCCAGGAGTTATTCTGATAAATACTAAATACCAACAAAATAAATATTATGGTGTAGTTCACATGCTATAAAATATAAATAATGACTGTTTTTTTTTTTTCTGACCAGCTTACATCCGGGAGACTTGTATCCTTACACCAGGAAGCCTCTCTTTTTAATCATTGACAGCAGCAACAGCTCAGCATTTCAAGTGAGTTATCTGCATGCTTTATTGTACTGCTTTTGTCAAAAGAAACAAAAAATGAAAAAAAATAGAAAAAATTTGCATGAGTGATAATTTTTTATATGAAGGATAAGGATAATTTTTTTTTTTTAAATTTGTATTATTTCTGGTGTTTTTTCCTGTGGAACATATATTTACAGTCAAACCTGGATTAACTATTAACTTGGTTAACGAATGCTTCGGTAGACAAGCAAAAATTAAAAAAAATTGACTTAATACATGCATACAAATAGTGCATTGCAATAGAATGAAAATTAAAAAATTATAACTGTAATTGATGTTCAGAGTAATTGGGTAGATTAAGTCTGCAAACAGAAGTTGTATGGTAATATGTTAGTTGTATGGTAATATGTAAGTTGTACATTATTTAAATATTCAAAAAAAAACTCACAATAAGCTAATGTATTGTACATGTACACATATTTACTTTGTAGAATTTTCCAAATCTGTTTGGCCAACCTCTAGTCTGTTTGCTCTCCCCTGAACAAGTTCCAGTGACAATGCAAGGTAAGCAGGTCAAATTTCGCCAACTATAATCAAACGTCTAGGTTCCAGTAGCTGCTTAAGAACCAAGCCTTTCAGTTTGAGATAAAAAAAGTTTTTTTTTTTTTTTTTTGAGATTTATGTCTGTGTGTCAGATTTGGATGGTCTTAAATATTTGTGATGTCATCTTACCGAGCTGTACATATCTCTTCTTCACGAATTTTTTCTATTTGTCTCATTCTAGCCTGCTCTTGTCTGGATATCTTACCTTTCTATTGTGTAGTTCCGATTGTCATTTTCTCTCATTCTGATTTCTTTTTCCCCCGTTCGACAGATCAACAGCTGAAAGGCAACCTATTCACTCTTTTTCTTCACTGCCCACTGATGGCCATGTGCTGTGTGTGTAACATCGGAGACATCCCGATTACACTGTGGGACAAGTGCCAAACCCAGGTGGACAAATTTGTCGCTGATGCGTCCAAGCTGTTTAGCAGAGCCCGTAAGCTGGGTGAGTGCCACCAGTTTGTTCCAGACCAATTATATGCCCTTAAATTTAACACACCGCAGGAAAAAAAAAAGATAAATTAGGTTAAAATTTACTTCACCTGTAATAGTATTTCAAAATTTATCTGAAAATTTGTTGTAACCTATGCTCAAGGCATTTAACGATGCTTGAAAAGAGAAAAAAAAATAATATTTGATGAATGGTTCACAATATATTAGCTTGATAAGAGATTAAATTTTTTTAAGTTGCTCCTTTTCTTAGAACTGTGAAGTCCTTTTATCCTCTGTTTTGTTTTCAGGCAATTGCTTCATATAATATAATTATATAATTTGATAGTATTATAATTTCAAATTTCATTACTATATAGCAAATTTTCAACCTTTTTCAGATCATGCCTATGTACAGTTTCTTGGAGATGACTTCTTACGTCTTCTCTTACTTAGATTTGTTTTCTGCTACATCGTGCTTATTTTACACAGAGGGTTCAAGGTAAGGAGTGGGAAAACAGTGTGTCAGGTCACTTATTTGACCAGGATTTCACTCTGGTCCAATCAATTTTCCAAAGTCCATGTATCTTAAAAATGGGCACCTGACATTGGCTGGGGCATTGTACTAGCAACACAATCCCATAAAAAAAATACCATGGCTACAGAATTAGGTGGTCTGAATAAGTTTAATGGGGGTATATTAACTTTTTTTCTTTTAATTTAATTTGCATGTAGTGTATAACCTTAAGTACACATTATTTGTATAAGTTCTCACAGCCATGTAACCCTTAGCTACTCACATTTCAAACTTATGACTACACTCGTCTGTTTTTTTTTAAAAATTATGTAGTGCATTAAGATTTTTTTTTGTTCAGCCTGCTTTCTAACAGCCAATGAATAATATATACAGTAAGATCATTGGTCCTAGTTCTCTCAACCACTGTTAAATTTTATTCAAATTCATCTGCATGAATGAAACATGTCGTGTTTTGTGATCATTTTCACCATCAAATTAATCCTCTCCCACTCAACACAGAAACTGATGCATTTTAATTTCTGTTTTGATTTTACAACGGCACTGCCTCAAACTTTTTTTTTCTGAATCTGTTTATGTAGTGCTGCATTTATTATTTCCCTGTTTATGTAGTGCTGCATTTATTATTTCCCTGTTTATGTAGTGCTGCATTTATTATTTCCCTGTTTATGTAGTGCTGCATTTATTATTTCCCTGTTTTACAAAAAATAAAACCAATAAAAACAAACAAAACAATATTTTTTATTTTATGAATGTAGCATTAAAATTTATTCCCAAATTTTTTTTTTTCTTTCCAGGGTCCCAGTTATTATCCCGCCTCTCACCCTGCGTTACCGACTGATGAAATCTTGGAACACCCAACTCTGTACAAACTTGTACTGGACCTAGCCACAATGTTGGAGGTCCGAGGTTTGTTTGCTGAGCCCGGAGATGTTGATATATCAGCGTGAGACCTCTACCTTAAAAATCTTCTTGATTGTATGAATTTTCTTCGAAGTATCTTCTTTAATAGTGTTACTTTGTGGACATCACTGAGTAATCACTTGCCTGTATACGTTATTATTTTTCAGAACAAAAAAATTGTCTTTTTCTCATTTTGGGACAAATTTTTAAGTTAACTTAAAAAGAATTTTCTTTTTTTGTAGTCTTTTGTTGTGATCTGAAATTCCAATTATACAAATCATGTCAATAAAATGTAAGTTAGTTTCAATCTGATAAAGCTAAGTATGTTTTAAGTTTTTGTATTCACTCAAACCATTTTAAGTTGAATTACAGTATTTTTTAAACGTGTAAATATTACCTTGATAATTTTTATCAAAAGAATGTGTGAGACGATAAAAATGTTGAACAAATTTTTGTGAGACCACTTTGAGCAATAGAAAACTTAAAATTTTTTACTACCAAATACATTGTATCCAGTCGTAAATATCAAGCCAAAGAAAAAAGGGCTTAACCTAGTGTGCCAAGCTGTGCCAGATTTGAATGCTTTTAGGCTGAAATTGCATAATATCCTTTTTGTGCTGAATATTTCTCAAGGGTAAAGAAGCGGCAATCAAATCTTTTTCCCTTCCAGTTTTTTATTTGATAAATTTAGCCTCAGTTTCATTTTTATGACATTTTGTTCTGTTGCTGCTCCGTACTTGAAACTTAGATTACTATTAATATCTGTGCTCTTTGTTTCTTATCTAATTCAAATAAATAGAATAATTATATACATTGAAAATAATTGTCTCGAAACACTTTAGGTTTTATATTTTCTTACACCGTAAGAAAAAGATAATGAAAAATAAACAAAAATATTGGCTAAAGGTGTATGTATTCATTGCAGCACTGTTTGCTCAAGGTTTTTTTAATGAACGAAATCAGTGTAGCAGTATGCATTGCATATTCTTTGTGAGACGAGAGCAATATACAACATTGGAGTTTAATTTGTAAATCAGCCTGCATGTTTAACAGCACAATATTTCAAGTATATATCTGCCACATGACTTGAAAGAAACATTGTCAGCCACATGACTTGAAAGAAACATTGTTTCAATTACAATAATATTGTTTTATCAGGGACAGGGGCAGTATTTTTTTTTTTATTTTTTTTTTTTAAATCTAGATCTACATTGTTCTTATTGTTATACCATTTTGCGTGTGGGTCTTCTACAACTCACTCATTTTCTTTTTCATTTTGTTTCTTCATCTGCTCAAGTATTAATTAAAAAAAAATTGGTATGGATTATTGTATATTAATAGTTGATCTCTTGCTGTTTGACTTTGAGCATTATTTTTTCTAACTTTTGGATAGTATGTTGTCAGTATTGTGTAACATTATTATTTTTTTTTTTTAACCAATCATTTTTTAGTCTTTTTTCCTGTTGAGTGGATTTTATATCTCATGCCAGTAATAGATCGTCTTTATGTTTGTTTGTTTTTTTAAATATTTTCTTTTTTGTTAAAAAATAAGTTTTGTATTTTTCCCTGTCATAATTATTTTCTGTCCTGAGAAAGCAATAGCTTTTTACTATATCATCTTACATTATTTATTTTTTTAATTTTGATGGGTTACAGGCTGTGGTGGTCAAAATATTTTGTCTCTAGATGAATATTTTTTCAGAGATTTTTTTCGTAAGTACACAAGTGAGTTTGTAAATTCTTCAGAAACTTTCATTGGCACAAGTCCAAATAATCTAAGTCATGATTTGGATCATTTTTTTTAACTGAAACTTAATGATTTTTTCTTTTTAATTTTTTTTCTGTTTCTGTAATGAAGTTAGCATAAAAAAAATGTTACAAAATGATTTTTTTTACCAATGTTTTTTTTCCACACAATTATTAAGAAGCAGGGTAGTTGTATTTAATAAAAAATTAAAAAAATTACTTTCAGGTTTGCCATATTTATTAAAATTTTGTATCAGTTGAAAACATTTTTGTTCATTTCTGGTATGTTTGTGCATTTATTAGCATAATGTTTATTTCCCTAAATTTCAAATCTTATTTTTTTATTTACCGTCTACCATTGTGATATTGTCATCCTGTTTTTAACACACCGCAGAAAAAAAAAAGATTTTTTTTTTTTTAATTTTTTTATCTTTTTTTTGTATTGGTTAAAATTTTTTTTTTCTGGTTCTTAATTTAAGACATATAGCCACTCTGAAACATACACACAATCTTGTTAGGAAAAAAAACATCAAGTCAGTAATAATAAAGATTATGAAATTTAAATACAGTTGTACATCAGAATACAAACGCCCCTAAACTTAAATAAATTAAAATCCAAAAACAAAAAAAAATATCTTAGGAATCTGACCTTAGCTTTAAATTTGAGCAATTTTGTGTATTTTATATATATATATATATATATAATTTTTTTAGTAATTTTCTCATATGTTCAAGATTTTTTTAAGGCCATAACAAAAATGTATCACTGTTGGAAGCTGTAGTGTTACATCTCGTATGATTTTCTTTTTGAAATCCAACTTAATCTATTTCTTTCAAAATTTTTTTTACCGTTATGAAATTATAATAGTTTAGTGTTGATACTAAATATCCAACATTTTGCCTTAATATTCAGTAGTTAACTTTATGAATTAATTTAATTAATTAAAGTTTATGGTATTAATATAAAAAAAAAACTAATTTGGAACTTAAATTATTTCAAATGCAGCTAATTTATTTAACATTTAGTGGTTTAAAATGACTGTTACTGTGTCAGTCCAACATCAATGCAACACAAATTATTTGATTTTGAATAGTAAAAAAAAAAAAGAGAAGACGAAGAGATCTTTTATTATGGCTATACGTATGTGTGGTGGATGAATTTTAAATCTTAAATAATTTAAATTCATTACTTTATCTCTCTCTATATATAAATGTATATATATACACATTATATATTTATATAAATTTATCATTTGATGTGCAATTCTTTTCTTTTATTTTTTTTATAGTATTATATAAAAAACAAACAAAATTTTTGTGTATGTATGATAAAATGACAATACCTGTTAATTCCTGTACATCATTATATAAGAATGACACATCTCTAGTGAAAATATTTTTTTGATGTTTTTTTTTTTTAGACTCGGTCAAGATTTTTTATATAGGCTGTTATGAAATTATTTATTGTGATCTCGGAATATTTTCTTTGGGTGGATGTGTGGTGTTGAGGTTGTGAGCCACTAAAGCAAGGTGCAGTTTATGGGTTTGTATCCCAATGATTACCATTACCTTAGCTGCATGGCATTTATTTGAATAGGCGATGACAGCCATATCCCTTGTAATGCTTCTGTGGCCCCTTTTAGCTTTGACATTGGTAAAAAGTGCATCATCAAACTAAAGTTGATACAATATCTCATCCTTTCTGACGGCCATTTTCCACGCTTGGTACTTTATTGACTATAGTGTCTCTCTTCTTCCCCCCCCCCCCCAATGCTAACTGACTATTTATATTTCATTCTTATTGCTTCCTACACAATGGGTTTGCCTAAAAACCAGTTACCACTGGTTTAACTGCTCTGCTATAGATCACAAGGGACTGAAAAATAATAGTACTTGAAATCCATCTGTCTGGTATTAGTCTGATGAAATAAAAAAAACAGGTGTAATAATATTATTTGTATTATTTTTAGATACATTCATTCCTTATTTTATTTAATCTATCCCATGAGCATTCCTTTCATATATAATGTTATACTTCAATTATTGAGGTGGATATTATAAAACAGAACAAATGATAATCTCAAACATTCAAAATGAGCCTACCATTCTTTTTATCTGTTTATTCCTACTTAAACAATTAAACTGTTGTAATAAATTTTTTACATTATTTATTATTGTTGATCGCTTGCTACTATTTATTATGTTTGCATTGTAAGGTTTGATGAGGAAATGTGAATGGAAAATGTTTCTGTAGTTTTTTCCGTCTGGAATAATTACAATTCGGTTCTCACATTTAGAGTGGGACGGATGGCCGAGTGGTGTAGATACTCGACTGTCGACCTGAGAGTCCTGGGTTCGATCCCCGGTGGTGAGGCCCATGGAATTTTTCCAGGTGAAATTTGTTGCAAAGTCGTCCCACAAGTTCACCCAGCTTTAAATGGGTACCTGACTTTAAGTTGGGGAAGTAAAGGCGGCTGGGCGTTGTGCTAACCACACAATCCCTTCATATGCCGAGGTTATAGAAATAGATGAATTCAACACTTCATCTGCCCCGATGGCCCGTTAGGGCTAAGAAGGGAACTTTACTTTTTTTTACTTTTCTCACATTTAGACCATCAAGTGATTAAAAAAAAGTAGGCAAATTAAATTTATTTAGTTCAATAATTATATATGATTTTTATTCTCTGTCATTTATTTTGTTTACAAATGGCTAATGATTATTAAAAATGTGTTATTGGTAACTTTTTTTTTTTATTACATGTCATTTGTATGCTTTAATATATGTACTGAACATTTTGGTTAATAAAGCCACTGTGTCCATCCAATTCATATTTTAATGCCTTTTTTTTTTTTTTTAGGTTTTATTTTGTATTGGAAATTACTTGATTGGCCCCCGAACATTAATTGGTATGATATAGGGAGGAAAAGTGTAATTTTCCAAATTAATTTTATTGTGGAATTATCGCTTCGTTTGAAAAAATGAGTTGAAAAAATGAATATCTGAAAAAGTTGTGTTTTCTCATAAAATTTTAAAGGGTGGCCTTCAATAAAAAAACAACAATCTGGGTGTCCTATAAATCTATTGGCTGCTTTGTTATTTAAATGATAAATTGCTAAAAAAAAAAAATAAAAAGCTATGTTTAATACTATTTCAAGATCTCAAAGATTTCCATTGAAGAAGTATTTTCAATTATAAATGCAAATTATTAAAAAAAAAATTGATAATGGAGCCAAACAATATGCTTTTCATAAATTTCATATATATTTGTTAGATTTTTATTTTGAAATAATTCCAAATTGTGTAATTTGAGCCTCTTTCACCTTATATAGGTCATGTAAAAATTTCTGCCTTTTGTCAAATAGAATAGTTTCCCTTTGTACTTGGCCAATCATAAACTCCGTTATGTTCTAGTTGAAACCGCTGATTTGTTTTGATGTCGATTTTACAGGTTACTCACCATGGTCTAAATTTTCATGCGTCTTTCACATATTTTAAGGGAACTGCTCATTACTAATTTTATATTTGTGGGGTGTCTGGTAATGGCAAGTAATGAAAACTTTTCAAATGGCGTTCCGCATTACGTTTATCCGAATACGTATGGACAAATTTATTACAATTCGCAAGCCGTAAACTCTCCGTCTCAACAAGTACAATCATTTCGAAATGTTCAGGAAAATGAAGCACATCAACAAATCATAAACTTAGGTAATCCTATTGGATTACTACACCCAGCACCATACCAGTATCCTCATATGGGATTTGCTCTGCAATATCCTTTACAGCGCACTTTTGAAGTGATACAGCAACTTGGAAGTGGATCTTACGGGTAAGCACAAAAAAAAACACAACTGAATGTCATTCTAAGTCCTTTTAACGATATTATCAATTCTATCAGCACCCCCAATAGCAGCTAAAAATTGTCTACTAATCTGTATTTTTTTTACCAAGGAGATAATTCTTAGATAGTGTTATTTCAAAGATTCAGGCAATAACTATGCCTAAATTTAAGCTTAATCTTTAAACTTTCATTGAATAGTTATCATTTGGACTACAAACTGGAATAATTTCAGTGTATTTATAAGAATGGAGTAGAATTAAATCCCAACCTTAAAAAAAAATTTCAAGAGCGATCTTGGTAAAGGGTTGACATATGACCTGATGATACTGGGTTCAATGCTCTTGAGAATCAAGGGTATGTTTCCATGTGCTGGTAAAAGTTGGTTGAAAGTCTGCCCTGAAGGGAGCCTGAATTTAGTTGGGACACTAAAAGGACAGCTTGCTGTTAGAAACATAAATTCTACACTTTCTCACTTGTTTAAGAATCCAAAACTTGCATGCTGAGTTTATTTCTATTTCACGAAGACACAGCATTCCCTCAAGCCATTGGCTTAAACTTTTTTCCTTGGCTATTGTGGATGCTGCTGAATTTTCCCAGCTTGTAGTGGAACTTGATCTGAAGAGATCAAATGGCAGTTGGGCTTTAAACATTGTCTTCATTGTTGGAATTTTCAAGGCATCATAATATTCTAAGAATAAATATACAGGTGATTTTATTATCAGTTTTAACCATCAGCTTATGCTTTGCTTTCTTCAGACTAGTATAAGCTGATTAACACATGCTCAAGTCATACCATACATATATATATTTTTTAATTTTAAATCTTTGCCTTCTCATGCAACTAAGCTTTTTTGAGTGATTTGAAGTCTGAAATTGATTATAGATGTTTAAAGAATATTAATATTTTTTATATCATACACTAACATTAAGTACTTTTTTTTTGTAGGGAAGTCTTTTTGGCATGTGATATTCGAACAGGAGAAAGTCTGGCTGTCAAAAAACTGAGGATCGCTGATGGTGTAAGCATAAAAAATTAAGATTCTATTCTTCTTTCCTATTAATAATTATCAAACATGACTTCATGTCCTGCTACTGCAAAAAGCTTCTCACGTCAACTCAGTCATTTAAAATTGTATTATAAATAATCATAAAAAATCAAAGACGTCATTAATTAATAGAAAAAAAAAATTACAGTTTATTTTATATTGTTCTTTAATCTATAATACTAGACATAAACCATTCATTTACATATTATTGCATCATTTAGCATTGACATTTTAAAGAACACATACACAGTGTAAAATGAATGTATTTTAAAAAGCTACTTTATTAAAATGGAGACATTTTACATTTCTTTTTATGAAGTTTTTTTGTGTGTGAATATATACTAGTTCCCTTAGTTAAATCCTGTAAAATGTGGAGAAAATGTCATGTATTAGCTCTTTAAGCCTCACACACAAATTAATAGTTGAGTAACTGATTAGTTGTGCAGAATAAAAAAAAAACATGAAATGTATTTTGAAAAAGTTTAGTTTAAGCTATCCCAGAGGTTCTCTAAAAATTTTTTTAGTAATGACCCGGTATTATAAACGCTAAATGACCTGTGTTTTTAATTATTGCTAAAAAAAGCTTCTATGCAAAGTACAGTATTTCCCCTTGTATAAGACAGACTTTTTCTTTGAAAATTTTGAAACTGGGTGAGTCTTATGCCAGCAAATTAATAAGTTAAGTTTTCTTTGCTAATTTTGGTGTCCCAAAAAGTCATGTTGTTTCTCATACCTTGAGGTATTTATACATGTGGAAATAAGTAGATGATATAAATGTATAAGAGAGGTTTAATTGATTCAATCGACGATTCTGCAATAAAGCCTTAGTGGCCTATGGAGTTAGAATAATAAAACTTTTTTTTAATAATTCTAAAATAAAACAATTTCAGCTGTCGGAGGACGTGGTCGATCGGGAGTGCAATATCCTGAAAATGTTGAACCACAGGAACATCATCAAGCTGAAGGATGTCTGTAACATGATTGGACAGGCGCATGAGCCCCGTACCTCGCTGCTCGTCTTTGAGCTCTGTTTCTGCGACCTCTGGTCCATGCTTATCAGCGACCAGGTCCACTTGACTCTGCCTAACATTAAGTCCATTAGCCAGCAGATACTTGAAGGTTTACATTATATACACAGGTAGCTTAGTTTCTTAGTTTTTTTGTTTTTTTTTTCCAGAATTTTAAAATGTGCACTTAAAACAAAAAAAGTGAAATAGAATTTCTTTTCATTCTTGTACCAAAATGAAGTAAACTGAACCATAAAGTGACTTTCTGTGTGTGTGTTTGTGCGGAGGAGGGGGGGGTCCCATCAAAAGAGCCTTTTTTTATGTTATCTTGTTAAATTATTTAGTGCGCTATGCTAGTGCTTGGAGATGTGTTTCCTTCTCTGAAAAGTGTCTGTTATAAATGGGGATGATACAGTAAATTGGAATAAAAAATATCGGATGTACTTAAATTCTATCACCAAAAAAAAAATCGCTGTCATTACCGGGTTTTAAATCCATGTAATACTGGAACTGTTATCTTTAGATTTTTATATTGAACACATCCCTACCAGAGTCATATTTTGAGACAGCAAGAAAACGTAAGGTACCTGACCTCCATGGAATTAAAAAAGCACCTAACCTACTCAACACATGGCTCAGAAAAAAAAAGAAACATACTACTGATCAAGGTTCTAGACCAACCCAATTGATTTCAGAAAATTGGACTCTCCCATTTTTTTTTACTGCAAGTTGCATGTGAATGCTCTAAGTATGGATGTATACATTTTCTAAAAGCTGAAGGTAGTGACAGCTTTTTGCTAACAATGTTTTTTTTTTAAAGTTTTAATTCAAATTTTCTTCAGTCACAGAATTATTCACCGTGACCTCAAGTTGAGCAACATTCTGATCACCACAGATGGAGTAGTCAAAATAGCCGACTTCGGAATGGCAAGATTTGAATGGTATCTATCAATATTACTTTTGATTTTTAGAGCATTTTCGAAAAAAAAAAATGCTCTATTGTCCCCGTTTTGTCTGTCTGTCCGTCATCACCCTAGATCTCAACAACCATAAGTCCTAGACCCATGATGTATATATCATTTTGTAGGTCTTGGCCTGCCAAGTGTACATCAAAAGTCCATTTCGTGATCTGACCTCTCAGGGCCGAAATATGAGTTTTTTATGTACCGTTTTTGCTTATATTTTAAATATAAATAATAAAAGCTAATCAAAGGGGCGTAATCATTATTTATTTTTGTAACAGTTATTCAACATGATTACTTCCCTCTCTATTTATCAAAATAAATATTATCTATGGCTGTAACCCGGAAAAAAAAATACGGATTTCGCCCGGCGTGACCGTACACGAAAATGCTCTAAAATGTCCTTTGTCCGAAACGGAAAAGACTTAAATTGCTTGTTTTTTTTATATTGCATGTTTGAAGATGAGGTAGCTTTCAAGTTTTGTTAAAATAATTATGTGAATAAGGTATTATCAAATAATATCCCACCATTCTTCTGGCAAAAAAAAATTATTTATTTTTCACCCTGCAAATTAAATGATTGAAAAGATATTGAAACTTTATGTGAGCTACCCTTCTACTAATTTCTTATTAATTTCTAAGTTAGGAGCATGTTATGTTATATCTTTACTGTAGCCATCATAAAGGGACTGCACAGTTAGCAAAAGGATCACTTAAACTTTCCTTGAGTTATGTCCCCGTTTTGAGGCTGGGCCAACTTGGC
This sequence comes from Bulinus truncatus, assembly GCA_021962125.1. Taxonomy (NCBI): domain Eukaryota; kingdom Metazoa; phylum Mollusca; class Gastropoda; family Planorbidae; genus Bulinus; species Bulinus truncatus. The sequence continues at coordinate 2,167,339 of JAGDYQ010000170.1, read as the reverse complement.
AGAGCCTTCTAGACAAAAAAAGAAAAATAGTAGCATTGCTCTAGATTCTTTTCTTGAACTTTTTTTTATGACTGGCGTCTGCGTGACCTTGCCCAGGATGCCCCAGATCTTCTCAATGTTTTGTGAATGTGTGTGTGATTTTTTTTCTTTAAGTCTATTAAGCAACTCTTTGACATTCTATGCCGCCGTGAGTTGTATTTTATTTTATGTCCTTTGTGAAATCATCTTTTGGTCTTGTTTCTCACAGCCCTTCCAGATTCTACTCTCCTAACATCGCCACCCTGCACTACCGGTCACCAGAGCTGTTGCTGGGGTCCACCAACTATGGCCCAGCGGTAGACGTGTGGTCACTCGGCTGCATCATCGTAGAGCTCTTCAGTCGTACCCGTTTTATTCTTGGGGACACTGAACATGCGCAGGTAATTGGTCTTTTATTTACACCTTACACTTCTGAGCAGTTTCTTGTTTTGGATTAGTTGAGGGCAACATAAAACTCAAATAACATTTTTATTTTCATATTCCTTTAAATATTTCCAACAGTTAGTGTATTCTTATATTTTAATACTATTCTCTTTTTGTGCTGTAGTGATAATGGGGTCAAATATATTAAGCTGAAATTAGTCACAATGTACTAGAACTTCCTGGACATTATTTTTTCTGACGATTCTTTTAATGGCTATAACATTTCTGTTATCACACACACCGTAGTACTTCTAGTTCTCACACACACCATAGTACTTCTAGTTATCACACACACCATAGTACTTCTAGTTATCACACACACCATAGTACTTCTAGTTATCACACACACCATAGTACTTCTAGTTATCACACACAAATTCATCCATTCAGCCTTTCCAAAGTGTATTTTGTACCATGATCTACCTAAGCCTTTGTCACTAAGACGAAGCAAGTCAGTTTTGAAATACAAATTGAAGAAAAAGTTTTATAATAGCGCACCCCCCTCCCGCCAATAAAAATCCCCATATCCCCATTGAGGTATTGGCCTCTTGCCGAAAACATCAAAGTAGTTTGATTAAAATAAAAAAAAAAAAATATTGATCTTGAAATCTTCTGTTTGATCTCTTTCAGTTATTGTGCATAATTGGCCTTCTGGGGACTATGGACAGGAGTAAAATGCCAGCAGATTTAGACTTGCCTTATTTAGACTCCCTGTTGCTGCCTGCCAATCCACAAGGCAACATCCAGCACATCCTCAGGCAGGCCGTGCGGAACAGTGATGCTGTGGATATGCTGCTGAGCATGCTGGAGATGAATCCAGACAGTAGGCCAAGCTGTGCTGCTTCCCTGTCTCACCCCTTCTTCATACACCGTCCCCAGCCTTTGGCAGTGAAGCTGGAGAACAGGAACAACCAGCCAGCCTCAGTGGAAAATAATGAGCAGGAGGTGACAAGCAGCACGGACATCAGCAATAATGCCACACCGCCTGCTCCACAGCCGGAGCCTGTCCACCCTTTTGCCGCACCACCATTTTCACATCACTTCATCGGAGACCCGAGGTTGCTGTACCAGCCTCATCTACGTTCCATTTTGCCTCATTTTTTCTATCCATATAAATAACAGCTGATTTTTTTACATTTTTAATGTGGACACACGTATCCGTATGTACTTTTATCACTGATGAGTTTTCTTGTGAAGAATTTTAAAACCGGACACACTGCCATAACACATCCGACGGTTTTGAATTTTTCCTTTTATGAGACACTTTGTGCATGTACATAGTTTTATTTATCACTGATGAGCTTGATAGGTTTTTGAATTTATTTCTTTTTTAGCGATTTGAATTTCTCTCTGCATAGCTTTTTATTTATAATTGATTGTTTTATCTGAAAGACTGCTGATTTTATGGACACAATGAAAATCCATTTTATATTCGGAAGTCTTATTAATTTTTAGCTCAAATTTTATGAGCAAAGAATATTTTTTTTAATGCACAGTTTTAAAGAATGACTTGTGTTTTTCATTATGTAATATATTTATGCTTATGTTTACATGTAAATCTTTGTCACCGTCACCTGTGCCCTCCTCATTTTATATTTTTCTTGCTTTTTTTTAATTTAAAAAGTCACTAAAAAATTATAACATTTTTTTTTGTTACTGAATAAAATTTTGATATCAACCAAACAGTGGAGATTCTTTTCCATTAAAAATTTTTTTTTTTAATAAACTTATGTTACGAAAGAATTCTTTACACAATACCTTTTAAAAAACAAAAGTTAAAAAATAAATTAATATTGAAAACGAAGCTTACGGAGGAATAACAGTCATCACTAGCATTTTATTTAGCTTAAATAAATCTTATTATGAAGCTGTAAAATTGTCTTAACCTCATTACATAAGAATCCTTGTTCAATGTCGTATGTTGGTTTTTATTAAAGGTTTTGCTTTTAATTTGGACTTTTTATGACGAAATATTATTCCACTTTATTATTTAGTTCTTTTTTTTTTTTATTCTTCCTCAAATTATTTTTTTTTTTGTAAATATTTATAAACTAGCTGTAGTCTGCAAAACCTTTGCATAGAGTTATATCCCCTTAGGCTTGATCGGTAGACTAGGTTATCTTGGTTTTGGGCAGATCAGATTTTTTTTTATGTTTGTATTTTAAACTGGAACACTATTATATTAATTCTTTACTTTCAATTTAACGCAGAACCCACGTTACTATTATTTATATAATTACTATTTAATATTTGATGAAATTCATTTTTTAAATGTTTATTATGTAAATGCTTAAAACTGGTTATTTATATTTTAGCTTTTAACATCAGCTGCTAGCTGTTGTATTTTCATTTATCACATTTTTTTTTTGTATAAAAACATTTTTTTTTAATAATTAGTTTAATTGGTTGAATGGACTTCTTTTTTTTTCTTTTTTTTCTTCTGATTTTCAGTTTTTTGTGCCTTTTACTGTTCTATGAACATATGATGGAGTATTTTTATTTTGTAAATATTTTAAGGACTTAAATGTGATGTATGCAATATGTACAGATTAAAAAAAAACATTTATGATTTTTATTCCGCCGATTAATTATGAAAATATATTGAGTGAATATAAAAATAATTATTAAAATTTTTTGTTTTTATTTTAAAATATATTTATGTTAGAATATTTTATTTTTTATAAAAAAAAAAAAAAATTATTTTTTTTGGAAAAGGGGTGGGTGGAGAGCTAAATATTTTTTTTTTACATTTTCTATATCTCCTCTTATCGTAACGGGCGTAGTGTGTATCTGTTACAAAAGAAAAAAGTCAAAATTGTTAGAACAGGTATATTAATTATGGTACACAATCTCTTAAGTTTGAAAACTCATATCTAAATTAAACGGAACATATTTCGCTAGGCTAAAAGATTTAACATTTTTTACAATCTGACTGACCTGAGTTTAAACTGTAAAGAAAAGAATGATGTTTGGCAGCCATTTTAATTGTCTTGATGGGCCCCGTCCCTTCTATAGAAACATCAAACGCGGAGTAAATTTTGACCAACAATATTGCTTCCGGTTAACACCAGTGTGATGGAGTCTCCATGACAACCCCTGAAAACAAACATGTTTAAGGTCAAATGGCATGGACCGGAAAGTACACGCCCCTCACTTTATATTGTAAATGCTATACAATACACACACTTTGTATATTATTTCAAAATGATTTTAGGCGACCCTGATATTATATGGTAAATGCTCTGTCAGACATCGGCAAACCAGGGTTCATTAGCTAGGTCTGGCCCTTTTGTGTTGCATTTTTTCCCCTTTTAGGTTGCAGATGCAATTTTCCCCTTTTAGGTTGCAGATGCAATTTTCCCCTTTTAGGTTGCAGATGCAATTTTCCCCTTTTAGGTTGCAGATGCAATTTTCCCATTTTAGGTTGCAGATGCAATTTTCCCCTTTAAGGTTGCGGTTTTCCCTTTTTAGCTTGCAGTTTTCACCTTTATAGTTTGCATATGCAATTTTTTTCCCGTTAAGGTTGCAGATGTACAAGTTTTGTACCGTGTAGAGATTTAGTATTCTAATTGTGCACAGACAGTTTCTCGATCTATTAATTTAATTTTGTCTGCCGCTCACCAGTGGGTCGTGACCCCCCCCCCCACACACACACCGTTGAGAACCACTGCTATCACAATATTGAACGGGCAATCAAGATGTCATGTCTTTGTAATATTTAAGGTTTTTTTTTAGATTGAGATCTCCATCACATTCGTCGGGATGTAGATGTAAAGTGAATCAGCCAATCACTCACAATTTACACGCACGCGCAAAACTAGGACTGACACTAGGGAGATCGGAGGTGTGTGGGTGGGTGAGGGGCATGGGCGTATTCATGGGGGGGCGGCATTTCCCCCCCTACATTTTGAAAAAATGTCATATAAATGTCATAAAGTTGTTATGTGCCCCCCCCTGGAAAAATTCCTAGCGACGCCCATGGGGTGGGGGGTGACATTTTCACCAATTAAGCATAATTTTCGCCCTGGAATGGGTAGGGGGATATTTAACTGTCCACCCTGGTGTCCAGTAACGTTATTTTCGCTGAATGTGTGTGTGTGTTTGCTTGTGTGTATCTAAAACATTTATAATATTGAGTGGTCTTTTTTATTTAATTTTGGTATAATTTGATACGGTCTCATGACGATATATCAGTCCACAGCTGTTCTAAGATGTACGGTCTCATGACAATATATCAGTCCACAGCTGTTCTAAGATGTACGGTCTCATGACAATATATCAGTCCACAGCTGTTCTAAGATGTACGGTCTCATGACAATATATCAGTCCACAGCTGTTCTAAGATGTACGGTCTCATGACAATATATCAGTCCACAGCTGTTCTAAGATGTACGGTCTCATGACAATATATCAGTTCACAGCTGTTCTAAGATGTACGGTCTCATGGCAATTTGTTACAGCAGAGATGCGGTACTTGCCTTACGAAGTAGGTTTACTTATACTCACTCGAATGATACTTGGACATATTTTTGAAGGACACGTGGTTGCACAGTTTGTACTTTGTACAATTTTTAATTTTGCAGTTAACATAAATGAACAGTAAGAGCACGTGACGTAAATGAACAGTAAAAGTAGAGACGTAAATGAACATTAAGAGCACGTAACGTAAATGAACAGTAAGAGTAGAGACGTAAATGAACATTAAGAGCACGTAACGTAAATGAACAATAAGAGCACGTAACGTAAATGAACAGTAAGAGTAGAGACGTAAATGAACAGTAAGAGTAGAGACGTAAATGAACATTAAGAGCACGTAACGTAAATGAACAATAAGAGCACGTAACGTAAATGAACAGTAAGAGTAGAGACGTAAATGAACATTAAGAGCACGTAACGTAAATGAACAATAAGAGCACATAACGTAAATGAACAATAAGAGCACGTAACGTAAATGAACAATAAGAGCACGTGGCGTAAATGAACAGTAAGAGCACGTAACGTAAATGAACAGTAAGAGCACGTAACGTAAATGAACAGTAAGAGCACGTGGCGTAAATGAACAGTAAGAATAGAGATGTAAATGAACAGTAAGAATAGAGATGTAAATGAACAGTAAGAGCACGTGGCGTAAATGAACAGTAAGAATAGAGATGTAAATGAACAGTAAGAGCACGTGGCGTAAATGAACAGTAAGAATAGAGATGTAAATGAACAGTAAGAGCACGTGGCGTAAATGAACAGTAAGAATAGAGATGTAAATGAACAGTAAGAGCACGTGGCGTAAATGAACAGTAAGAGTACGTGGCGTAAATGAACAGTAAGAGCACGTGACGTAAATGAACAATAAGAGCACGTGACGTAGATGAACAGTAAGAGCACGTGGCGTAAATGAACAGTAAGAGCACGTGACGTAAATGAACAGTAAGAGCACGTGACGTAAATGAACAGTAAGAATAGAGATGTAAATGAACAGTAAGAGCACGTGGCGTAAATGAACAGTAAGAGTACGTGGCGTAAATGAACAGTAAGAGCACGTGACGTAAATGAACAGTAAGAGCACGTGGCGTAAATGAACAGTAAGAGCACGTGACGTAAATGAACAGTAAGAATAGAGATGTAAATGAACAGTAAGAGCACGTGACGTAAATGAACAGTAAGAATAGAGATGTAAATGAACAGTAAGAGCACGTGGCGTAAATGAACAGTAAGAGCACGTGGCGTAAATGAACAGTAAGAATAGAGATGTAAATGAACAGTAAGAGCACGTGACGTAAATGAACAGTAAGAGCACGTGACGTAAATGAACAGTAAGAGCACGTGACGTAAATGAACAGTAAGAGCACGTGACGTAAATGAACAGTAAGAGCACGTGACGTAAATGAACAGTATGATCACGTAACGTCGAGCGGGCCATGTTGTCGAAGAAAGCAGAATGGGGGAAATTCGCTAAGCGGCGGCATCATCACAGTCAATGACATGGACTCCCTCCTATTTGTCTTTGTCAAGAGCCATATCAGATGTCACATTGGCTGTAGACCCCCATACGTCACATTGCCTAGAGCACCCATATGTCACATTGGCTGTAGAGCCCCCATGTGTTGTCTAAACATGGTTTGATTTACCGCCGGGGTCATCCCCGGCTTTACTTTAGCTCAGTGGTTCCCAAACTTTTTTGACCCATGGACACTGGCGGCGGAGCAGGGGGGCAGGAGGGGCAGAGGCCCCCCCTAAAACTTTTAAGGGGGGGCGGCGCCCCCCCTTGAATTTCCAGTCTGCCCCCCCCTAAAATTTTAACTTTTTTAACTTTGTAATTCATTTTAGTCTATATGTATCATTTTCATAATTCATTTGATTTATTTCTTAAATTTAATATTTGAAAGAAATTATAATTAATTGACATTTTACATTAATCACATTATTGAGAGTTTTTGTGGCATATTTTAAAATTAGTTGCAAGTACCCGGCTTTGCCCGGGTTTAAAATAATGTTTTCTGTTTATTTAAGAAGCGTAATTTGACGTTTAATTAAGATTTAAAATAAGACGCGTAAAAAAGGGTTTATTTGCATGTAAATTGCAATAAAAGGGTACATTTATCTTAAAGCAATGTGATACACAACATTTTTGGCAGTTCCTCTTTCTCTCCCTCCCCTCCCTCTTTCCCTCCCTCTCTCTCCTCCCTCTCTCTCCCTCTTTCCATCCCTCCCTCTCTCCCTCCCTCCCTCTCTCTCTCTCTCCCTCCCTCCCTCCCTCTTTCCCTCCCTCTATCTTTCCCTCCCTCTCTCCCTCTCTCTCTCTCTTAGGCATGACTGTATCAAAAGATGACAATTCCTATGGATGAAGGAATGGAATATAATAATGTAGTAAGTAATGTGATATTTGGTTCCCCGTACCGATCATATTTGTAGTAAGTTAGCTATGTGGGAGAGAAGCTCGTAAAACCTGAAATCGGGGTAAAAGTTTGCCAATTTTCATGTCTTTGATGTCCAAAATAATTAACTACAATTAAAGTACCCATTGAGATGGAACAAAACCTGTTTAAGAACATTCCCCATGTAATTTTGTGTACGTGTACCCAGTGGCGCAACCAGCGAAAAATGCTGGGGGGGGGGGGGGCTCACATGTTGAAAAAAGACAGTTTGACAGTTTTTTTTGTAACTTTATAACGTAAATTATGTATTGATGATTTGGCCTGAGGGTTGCTCAAGCCCCCCTCCCCTACCCCCGTTGCGCCACTGCGTGTATCAAATTTCACGTTATTTGGTTGTCTGGATCTTGAATTTTAAGGGAACAGACACACAGATAGCAAATGCGTCTTATAAGTATAGAGAAGTATTGCCATCTACCGAATGACGGGAAATGTAATTTTTAAAGAAAATACAATTATTTATTATCTTTTCATAAATTACTTTTTGTTTATTGAGTTTCCCGTTTCCGGTTTCATATTCATCATCATTCATGATAATTATCAGTAATTTTCTGATCTAATTTCACTATTAAATTTGTAAACAAACTGACATTACGAATTAGTTGACGACAGAAGTGCTCAATGTTCGTTTTTATTTTTTTTTAATATGTTATGTTTTAATAATATCGATTAAATACTTGCTACAAAATTACTATATTCTATTATAGAATTAAGGGGGTAAAATTTGTCTTTCGGTCATATTTTGTCTTGCCCCTCCTTACATTTTCAAAGGGCCCCCCCCCATTCGAATTTTGGCTTGCCCCCCCTTAAAATATTTCGTTCCGCCGCCGGTGCCCATGGACCCCTTTTTATAATCAAAAACTTGTCCACGGACCCGCAAGTGAAAAAGTTACAAAAATGCACACCTGATTAATTTTGTTTTCATTAATTAATTGAATTGTGTCGCAAATCATTGTCTTTGCTTTCCAGGAATACCAACACTGAATCAAAGAGCGCATACAATTTGATTTAAACATGCACCTTTAGATAACGAACGTACTTCTGTGTGAAGTAGTACACGGTCATCGTCCTGGTAATTTTTCAAACATTTTCATTTTCTCTATGTCACCAAGCCATCTTCAGCGATTCTCGCTTGCACTGTGATCTGTGTTCTTTGGTTTAAACGACGGTATGACGTAGCTGCGGCCCACCACTTTGAGAAGCACTGGTTTAAACGACGGTATGACGTAGCTGCGGCCCGCGGTGCTCAGCTGTGATTGTGTGGCATCACTGGAATGTGTACATTATTTGGCTGTGGACTTGGAGTAACTTAACACTGTTAACAAACTAATAGTCATTAGTTAGTTATCAACATCTTATTCTTACTTCTTTAGGCTTCAATAATGGCTTTGTCAAATGCCAGTTGAATTCATTAAAATTTGTATTTCAATTTTCAAACTTGTAAAGTACAGAAATTATTTGTTTTTTCCAATTAATTATCCATTTCAATACACATCATAAACTATGAACATTTGAACAATAACAATAAGCAATTGGCATCCATCATCCAATGAGCCAATGACAAGACGAGATGAACTCAGATGATAAGTCTGACTTTCTCCACAGATTCAAAACAATTAGTGCACTACAATAGTTAAGAATTACACTGCCATGTGGCAAGTGCCAAAGTAATGAAAGTAATAGACTAATAGTAAAGTTGTTTTCCTTTGACCTTGCAGCGAATTAGAACTTAACAGCGAGTTATGTTACATATGGATAATAACTTACTATCAATCTGCGTTATATTCTGATTTCAGTGATTTCCGAATAATTTCTATTTTCTAATTTATTTCAAAGTTCTTCACTTCCAACCAGCCTATGTCATTTAGTCATTTCTGTTCAGAGGGCATCCAACCCCTCAGATTTACCGGTATCTGCAAAGTACCGAAATCTGGAATAATAATCCGGATCCGGTTGGAAAAAACGGATCCGGCACACCCCTACTGAAGACCATTTGAGTTTAAATACCAGAAAGAGTTCTGGATAACAGTGTGAGCGGGGTGCAGTGGCGTAGCGAGGGGTGGGCAAGAAGGGGGGGCATCATGCCCCGGAATCTACTCACAAAGGGGCGACAAATGGGTATATTTTTCATATAAAATTATATGGTTTTCGAATGCGAGGAGGGGGGGGGCGCTAAAAAGGTATTGTGCCTCGGGCGCGAGTTAAGCTCGCTACGCCCCTGGTGGCGGGGTGGAGAGAGGGCGCGGGTGTCTCGTAGTTTAATTTGAGACCCAGTTTTACGTTTTATGGGATCTAACATGTACGAGACAGCTAATGATTATTGATCGATTTGTTCGATCAATAATATTTGTAGTGACAACGGCAGATGACTCTTAGTAACCGCAGTCCTTACCTAAGAGTTGTCGTTCTTTATTTATAAATAGAAACCTATGACGCAGTTGTTTGATTCAAGTTTATTCAACTGATAGATTCAATGAAAAGATAAGCGATGACCTCAGGCCTATATTTATACATGTGCGACTGAACTATGGGAAGACATAAACTGTTGTCTCACAATCAATTATATTTTTATGTTTGTTTTGAAGGATAGATGTACGCAGTTAGCTTTTTAGACTACCTAAGGGTACTTAAATATTACCCCTAGTATTAGAATCACTGCGTACCTTGGACCAATACTGTTTGGACTAGAAACAAAACAACATAACTGAATGAAACCCGGAACTCTCATTTTGACAGGTCGGCGCGCGCTACCTATTTTTAGCGCTACGCAACACAGTTTGAGGAACTGTAAGGGGGTGTTCAGTTGCTAGCGTCATGCAATAAACAGCCCTTTTTTCATGTTTACAACCAGGGCCGGATTTACCGTTAGGCTAATAAGGTCTTCATGGGTGTCGCTAGGGATTTTTCCCAGGGGGGGGGGCAAACATTTTCCAGGAGGGGGGGGGCAAATAACAACTTTATGACATTTTTTTTAAATGTAAGGGGGGGGGGGAGAGCAAATGCCCCCCTCTCCATGAATACGCCCATAAAGGTCTTGTAGATCCTGAACACATATCGGCCAGAGGTGTGCGGATCTTGAAATTTAGCGTCCGCGTCCGTCCATGGATTTCTATCAATGATCCGCGTCCGCAGAATCTTACAACATTGGTCCGCAGTCAGTCCGCGCGTCCCCATTGCTGAAATTTAGCTGTTTAAATGACTTGAAATTTTTTATGGTAACGCTAAAGAAGATCCGCGAGTCCGCAACTTAACCATACGAAGCGTCCGCTGTCAGTCCGCGGATTCGGAAAATTCTGCGGATCTGCGTCCGCAAGCGGACGCGTCCGCTGTCCGCTCATCTCTGATATCGGCCCTCACTTGTCAGTTTATCTCACAATTGTGCTCAGTTTTTGTCATTTTGTTTTGAAGTATTTTTTTCTTCGGCCACGATCCTGCTGATGACGACACTACTGTGATGAGGATCGTACATTGGATCATGAGCGACCAATCAGAATAGCTCAAGTGGGGGGCCATTAAAGAGTCCCACTATGGGCGAGGCCGTGACTTCCATGGATGCAACACCGGGCCCGAACCTAAAACGCTTACCAAGACGTTCGGGGCCCATATTCTAACCACTACTACCGGGGGCCTCGGAATCGACTCCCCCCGCCAACAATAATTAACAACTGGGTCCCTCGCCCCATCCCTCAAGCCCCAGATTTGGAAAAGCGAGGAGAAGCCAATAACGGTCAATGACCTTGACAGGGCCCAGGCAGCCCCTCCTTCGCCACGGGCCTGACCGGACCTGGGCACTCACTCAACAATCCCGGCACGCCGAGAGGGGGGTCATTGCCAGGGGGCCCGCATCTGTAAGGGGGGCCCGAACATGTCAATTTTTTTCACGACTCATTGTTTATTAAGGGCCCCGCAATGATGTCTTGCCCTGGGGTCCTTGTTGGCTCTCGGCGCCTCTGCTGCTAACTGGTCAACAAAAAGTTATATGAAAAAATTATTTCTTTTTTCAAAATAATTACATTTCATTTATTGCTTGTTTTTTTTTTTGTCAAAACTAAAAATTAAATGATGGTAATTTTTGAATATTTCTTCTAAAAATACAACAACAACATGAATTATTGAAACTTATGTTTCCATCGGTTGCGTCAGCTTAGCATTCACAGCTTTGTTGAAAACAATATAGACATCAATAAAAAAAAATAAATAATAATACAAAAATAAATATAAGTGGTACAAACACATTTTATTTCTGTTTCAATATGAGTTTAGCAATTTTGTGTGTGTGTGTGTGTGTGTTTGTGTGAAGTCCCTGTTAGGATGGGAAGTTTATCTCTTAGATCCTTTAAACCAGTGGTCCCCCAACCTTTTTCTCGCCGCGGACCCGGGGGGGGGGGGGTTGGGGACCGCTGCTATAAACCTCTCAAGGGACAGTGTTTGTAGTACCCTCCTTTTATTCTTACCATATTCGATAGTTTTTAAATACTAAATCAATCTATACAATTCATAACCAATGGACATTACTGGCAATAATCAATACTGTACACATATATCCAAATGTTTAATATATGATGGTTCATACAAATATCTATCCACAATCCATACTTACATACTTGCACATATATCTAGCAATAAAATAACACTACATACAATTTAATATCAATAAATGGTAAAACATAATGAAAGTTATTATACAAACTAGATCAAAGACCCGGTACCTTGACCGGCGGGTGACTCCTTACAATTGAGTTGTATCCCTTTGACCATCTTTACAAATTCTCTAGTCTATTTTTAGCCGCGGAAGTTATACACACGTACGTACGCCAGGCTAGCCGATTATGTATTAGATGTCTGATTGTATCAATCATTTCATATGCAATAAATCTCATTATAAATGTGTCACCATTTGACTATTTGATTATATACAGATATTTTACATTTTATATTGACTGATTTACTTACTGGCCAATCGTTTGGCTTTATTACCCACCAGCGTTTTAAACATTTTAATGATTGCATTATGGGTATATGTGACCGTATGACTGAATGACCGATTGACTAACTTTTGGACAGTAAGAATGAATAATTTAGCCGTATGATTGACTGAAAACTTGATTGACTTTTGAACCTTATTGAATGAATGTCTCTACTCTTTGAATGTATGAATGAATTGCTTTAAAAAATAATTGTTAGACCTTATGTATGAATGACTTGTCGGTTGTTTGAATGAGAGAACGATCCTCCTGCTGACTTGTGTTTAAGCTGTATGTATTACCAATAGCTTAATTTAAGTATATGCACTAACTACTTTTAACAAACGGTTTGATTGTATGCCTGTATATCTTATTGGTTGATTTTTATTTTTGAAAGTATGGCTTATTGACCGATAGTTTGATTGTATGATTGAATTACGTATTGACTAGCTGTTTACTGCATGCCCTAAATGACGTGTAAACTGATTGTTTGACTGTATGCCTAAATGACGTGTAAACTGATTGTTTGGCTGTATGCCTAAATGACGTGTAAACTGATTGTTTGGCTGTATGCCTAAATGACGTGTAAACTGATTGTTTGGCTGTATGCCTAAATGACGTGTAAACTGATTGTTTGGCTGTATGCCTAAATGACGTGTAAACTGATTGTTTGGCTGTATGCCTAAATGACGTGTAAACTGATTGTTTGGCTGTATGCCTAAATGACGTGTAAACTGATCGTTTGGCTGTATGCCTAAATGACGTGTAAACTGATTGTTTGGCTGTATGCCTAAATGACGTGTAAACTGATTGTTTGGCTGTATGCCTAAATGACGTGTAAACTGATTGTTTGGCTGTATGCCTAAATGACGTGTAAACTGATTGTTTGGCTGTATGCCTAAATGACGTGTAAACTGATTGTTTGGCTGTATGCCTAAATGACGTGTAAACTGATTGTTTGACTGTATGGCTAAAACCTCAGACCCCCTAGGTAAACAACACAAGAACAGATGAGCACTCTGTGGAGAAAGACTCGAGGTACGTGTACAAAAGAAGTAAAACTGAAAACAATCATACGTTTTGCAAATGTTACTTGTTTTCATACTATTTTTTCATCTAAAATGATAACTCTTTTATCTGAAACTAAATGCCGTTTTTTTGTTGTTTTGTTTGAAATATCCATCGATGCATAAACGTTAACAAACACACACAAAATAATTGATTTTTTTTTGTTGGTTTGCTTAACAAATATATAGAAAGAAATATAATCAAGAGGCATAAATAACTGACGAAAATTGACAGCAATAATGTTGTCATTATAATTATCATAACAGTGATCACTGCTACAATGTTTATCATAGCAACTATAACAATAATAATAACTATTATAAAAGCAATAACAATAATAAAGGTTATTACAAATAAATCGACTTGAATATCGAACAGTAGAACTAGATTGATCATCTTCGGATTCGAGGAATGATTACGTAAAAAACCTCTAGGAAGTATTGAACCCAGACGCAACGCGAAGATCTCATGATAACTGAATTTTCCTGCAATGTTTGGGTCTGTTAGTACTACGGCACTAGGGTTACCTCGAACTACAAGACGCCTGTGTAAACGGCAACACATCCGGTTTATCGAATAAGAATTTCACATTTATGCCCCATCACACAGATATTATTTATCTATACCTAATAAAACTCCTCTGTCAATTTGAATGGGTTTTCCAAATTTTTATTCGCAACAGTCTAGGTTTTTTTATTTCCAGTTCCCATCTGTTAGGTTATGCTAGCAGTCTTGCTTGTTTCCCTTTCATTTGAACTTCCGTTTTTTTTTTGTTTGTTTGTTTGTTTACGCAGCAGATTGTCTCTCTTTTGCTCTCAATGCCCCGCGCCGACTGCGACTTGTACAACTCTCATAAAGACACACTCCTCTGCTCCGGATCCCGTTAAGATGACGGTCATTCCTTTCACCGGACAGCACACCGTGTCGTGGGTGCCGTTACACGCCCTGCCCACTTGGAATGTGCGCCTGCATTCCGAACACACAGAACATCCGCCTTTGTCGCCGGCGGAAAGGTAAAATCCTCTTTCGCAGCCCATCGCAGTGTCTGAGATCGGCGTGCACTCACGGACAGCTCTCTCGTGGCGATCTCTGCGGGCCTCGCTACAGCGACTGCAGACTCTGCCATGGCGGTGGTGGTGGTGGTGGTGGTGGTCGTCATGGTAGAAGAACCCAGGAGGGCAAGGGAGGGAATGCTCGTAGTGTCCACGGTCGCCGTTCACATCCGTTGGCGTGGAGTTCCCTCCCTGCAGCTGAAACATGTGATGGCAGAGAAAGAGGAGAAATATAACGAGGAGGATGGTGAACTCTGAAAATCTGTTTCCCGTTTCAACAATCAGCACCGTTGAACGTGCCAACCTGAAAACGCAAGATAATAAAAATAACACCGATATGAGAAAGCATCAGAACAACAAATAATTTAGAAATGCATTTTATAGACCGAACCACAGAATACAAATCATAAATAAAGCGTTCAGCTGTTTAAAAAGTTCTCTGGCTATGACTATAAAAATTTGCCGCCATTTGTGTTGTTTTCATTTTTAATAGTGTAACACCTAAATATTGACATACATAGAAATTATACAACAAATATGGCGGCTTTGTGACAAATCAATTCAGATCGAGGATGCGCATTTCTGTATGTTTTATAATCTGTGGGTCGAACACTCAACACTGTTGGCCAGATACTCCTTAATCCATCACAATGACCAAAACAAAAATATGACAAGGAAATAATTTGGCCATACTTGCTTAAATACCATACACCCTAAATCTGTGACTTGCAGGGTCGTTTTTAAAGTTGGGCACCAGGGCGCGCTCCACGTGCACCCCTCGTAGAACCCACCTCTGCCCATCTGTGAATTACCTGTAAAGGATGATATATTTATCTCTTATATCCTACAAAAAGCACCATGAGGATTTTTTTTTTGTAGTGCCCCTTCTTTCACCCCTTCACCACAGCCCGATAGTGCAAAGGCCATGGAGCCACCACGGGAGACATGGAGGGGGGGAACTTTCACCAATACCTGAAAAATTTCCATTGGTTCTCACTAGGTATCGAACCCGGGACCGTCAAGTCGACAGTCGAGTGCTTTACCGCACCAGCGCCCACATCTAGGAACTCGCTTCTTTATAAGGACGGGCCCCCATGGAATAATAATTGTATTAGGATTACCTCCAAACATTCAGCGGCTGGCCCTCCAAGTTGTTAGCGACGCCACCGCATTAATCTATTATTTTAAAAAAAAAACACACACTTTTCATGCAAAAGCTGGAGAACTCTGCAAACTCTGCACCATTAAAAGCTTTGATCGATATAATAGGCCATTTACAGATTTATTTATTATAGAAATATTTTTAGATACAACACTTAATACATTGAAACATTTTTTTTTTTATTTCTAAAATATTTATTTGATAACATCAAAACACTTTATCATAGACCAAAAAAATTACCCATACCAACTCACGTTAAACTGATAAGTTAGAACATAAATCTAACAAAATCTGTCGACCAACAATCACGACAATTTATAAAAAAAAAAAAATTTGAAAGAAGAATAAATTAAAGAGGGAAAAACTCACGCGTTTTTATATGTTTCCATTTTTATAAAACAGAGTGGGTGAAATAAACAATCCAGGTTTTAAGACATATAAACACCAAGCATGCAGCAGCACTTGGTGATCGCATAACTATATGTTTATAAGGTAAACACTTGCTTGTGTTTAAATGGAACGAGGGTAAGTGACGTAAGACCGTATTTCATTTTTTCGTAGAACAATATTAGGCGATTATTCTGGGACTTCCCGGTTTTTTAAAAATTGTATTGACAGATATATGAGTCATTGAGAAGGCTAAATCTGTATATTCCAATAAGGTTAAAGGTTAGAATATATTTAGCATGTAGAGTAGGTATATATATATATATATATATATATATATATATATATATATATATATATTATGTAAATGTTTTTTTTCAACGGAACTCGAATATTTTTCAATGATTTATACCAGTGATCAACGATCGTTTATTCATAGATTCCAACAATCATTTGTCATGCACGACATAAAAACAATCATAATCACACAACTGAATACAATTGTAAGGGATGATCGAAACATTAAAAACTCCGTCTATGATCTACACTTGTACCAACCACGTTATGAAACGAAATTAATTGTTTTTATATCAATATTTTTTTGTTTGTGGCAAATAAATAGTGACGTCAGCGACAGTTGGTGACGTATTGCGGATAGTGACGTCAGCGACAGTTGGTGACGTATTATATATAGATCGTGACGTCAGCGACAGTTGGTGACGTACTGCGGATAGTGACGTCAGTGACAGTTGGTGACGTATTATATATAGATCGTGACGTCAGCGACAGTTGGTGACGTATTGCGGATAGTGACGTCCGCGACAGTTTGGTGACAAGCCGTGTTATAAAGAGTTCAACGTTTAATAACTTTTTGTTTCCATCTACAAGAGGAACTGATTTTTGTTTTTTTTAAATCAACGCTCACCTTTATTGATGGGAACCTCCCTCCCATACCATGAGTGCAGCTCCTAACAGCCTAACTGTAGACCACAGCCCGATGTTGACAACAGCAGGGATAGAGTACAGTAGATGCTGAGTACTGCAGATACATTTTTTTTTACAGCAAAGATTATTTGCAGCAGGGATTAAGTACCTCAACGATTTAAGGGGTTAAGTACGGCAGGGGTTAAGTACGGCAGGGGTTAAGTACGGCAGGGGTTAAGTACGGCAGGGGTTAAGTACGGCAGGGGTTAAGTACGGCAGGGGTTATGTACGGCAGGGATTAAGTACGGCAGAGATTAAGTACGGCAGGGGTTAAGTACGGCAGGAATCAAATGCAGTGGAGATTCAGTACGGCAGGGATTAAGATAATAGTGTAGAGAGAGAGAGAGAGTTATCAAGAAATCGACTGCCAGCTTAGGATAATCCTTTTATAAATTTCCTTATAAATTTATAAACATAAAGGCGAGCTTTTATGTGCTTCCTTCATTTTATTTGACCCTTCTGTTTCTTCGTTTTGGACCCATCAGTTTCTTCGTTTTGGGACCTTCAGTTTCTTCGTTTTGGGACCTTTAGTTTCTTCGTTTTGGGACCTTCAGTTTCTTCGTTTTGGGACCTTCAGTTTCTTCGTTTTGGGACCTTCAGTTTCTTCGTTTTGGGACCTTCAGTTTCTTCGTTTTGGGACCTTCAGTTTCTTCGTTTTGGGACCTTCTGTTTCTTCGTTTTGGGACCTTCAGTTTCTTCGTTTTGGAACCTTCAGTTTCTTCGTTTTGGGACCTTCAGTTTCTTCGTTTTGGGACCTTCAGTTTCTTCGTTTTGGGACCTTCAGTTTCTTCGTTTTGGGACCTTCAGTTTCTTCGTTTTGGGAAGATGAGATGGTGACCGGATATTCTCAGACCGGTTCAGATCGCATCCCCGACAAACTACCCCATGGGGTACTCGTACAATACATTGGGAAACACTGGTCTAGGATAGAATACATGACAGTTTTGTAAATTGTATCATAGTGTTAAACATGTCAACTTTCTCTTTTCTATATGTTCATTATTCATAAAATATGTATTGTTTACAAAAGATTGTTCTAAAAACACTAAGTACACCCCCCCCCCTTTCCCGTTTAAAGAACAAAACAACTACTAATTGTTATTTTTATGAATATATGATAATCATTGTAAATAATGAACGTGAATAAACATATCTGGAGGAGACCACTGATCTCCTGACATTCAGCTCCTTACGTCAGCAATCGGGTGTGTGTGTATGTGTGTGTGTGTGTGTATCTGTGGTTAAAGTACACTTAGAGATTGTTTTAACAACAAAGTCAACACTTGCCTTGTTTGCCAGAAATGATTTTCCCGGTATTACAGAATAGCCACTTATAAACACTCACACACACACACACACAGACACTTACAGACATATCTATATCTATCTATCTATCTATCTATCTATCTATCTATCTATCTATCTATCTATCTATCTATCTATCTATCTATCTATCTATCTATCTATCTATCTATCTATCTATCTATCTATCTATCTATCTATCTATCTATCTATCTATCTATCTATCTATCTATCTATCTATCTATCTATCTATCTATCTGTCTGTCTGTCTGTCTGTCTGTCTGTCTATCTATCTATCTATCTATCTATCTATCTATCTATCTATCTATCTATCTATCTGTCTGTCTATCTATCTATCTATCTATCTATCTATTATAAGATCCGTCATAGATTACAAAACATCCTCCATTCATGCCATGAGCAGAGAAAATTAAAATGCGAAACGTTTCGACATTTTGACAAATGACATATGTCAATTTATTGTCATTGCACCATCTAATTTATGGCCTGTCACGACAAAATTTTTGCCATTTGGGGAAAACCATTGGCCATGAACAATGCCTTGAATAAAACGACAGATTGAGACAAACATGTGGGATAACGGTTATTTCTGAATCAAGATTTATGACGTCGTGCCGTGGTCAATTGAACAAGGTTTAGTCATGAAATAATGAGGAATAGACTGCTCAGTGCCAGCTGCACTGACCAGCATTAAATAGTCATTAGCTACCAAACTACTTTTTATAGTTTATAGTTTTAAAACAGTTTACATCTCTTTTTCTTATTGATTCTATTGTTGTTGTTTTTTAAATATTAGATATAATATAGTGACGTCAGCGACAGTTGGTGACGTATTCTAATAAATAGTGACGTCACGACAGCCAGTGACGTATTCTTAGAGATAGTGACGTCAGCGACAGCTGGTTACGTATTCTAATAGATAGTGACGTCAGCGACAGCTGGTGACGTATTCTAATAGACAGTGACGTCAGCGAAAGCTGGTGACGTATTCTGATAGTGACGTCAGCGACAGCTGGTGACGAAAATCAGTGATTTATTTGGTTTTTTTTTAATTTGTTTTTTTTTTTAAATTTGGTTTGGTTTTTTTTTAATTTGGTTTTTTTTTATAATTTGGTTTGGTTTTTTTAAAATTTGGTTTGGTTTTTTTTTAATTTGGTTTGGTTTTTTAAAATTTGGTTTGGTTTTTTTTAAAATTTGGTTTGGTTTTTTTTAAATTTGGTTTGGTTTTATTTTGTTGACAAGAAAAGAATGACAGATGACAGCCATAGAGACGAATATATTAAATTGGGCAACCACACGGACAATGGTCAGGCCGTGAATGGCCAGGTACGTAGAAAACAACAACAGTAAACAAGTATTTCGTCTGGCCAGATTTAGCCGGTCCGCAGAAGTGCCATATTCAGTGTGTGTGTGTGTAATTTTATGTGTATGTGCGTGTTTTTTTGTTTGTGTGAGTTTGTTACCAATCTGGCAAACAGTACTTTTAAACCAGTGAACAAAACAAATCAGATGAGAATGTGACTATGTTAATTACCAAGTAGTCTAGATTTGACATTTTGTTTTTGGTCTGAAGTTGTTGTTGTTGCCTCATATCTGTAGGGCGGTCTGAAATTTTGAGTTTGTGTTTTGCATGTGTGTGTATGTATGTGTTTGTTGGTTGTATGTGTTTGTGTTAAGATGTGTGTGGTTGAGAATGTTATGTTTCTGAGTATACGTTTCTGCAAAAGTGAGTTGTGTGTTTGACTGTGTGTGTATATGGGTGTTTAAGTGTGTATTTGTGTGTTAAGAGAATAGTAGTGTGTTTCAGTGTATATTATGTTTGTGTTAAAGCTTGCATCTGTTTGTATACAAATGATATGTCTCTCCTGCGTTTAGCCAGAGGCAGACTTCTCTCACCTGTCTAGCCAGAGGCAGACTTCTCTCCTGCGTTTAGCCAGAGGCAGACTTCTCTCACCTGTCTAGCCAGAGGCAGACTTCTCTCACGTGTCTAGTAGAGGCAGACTTCTCTCACGTGTCTAGCCAGAGGCAGACTCCTCTCACGTGTCTAGCCAGAGGCAGACTTCTCTCACCTGTCTAGCCAGAGGCAGACTTCTCTCACCTGTCTAGCCAGAGGCAAACTTCTCTCACGTGTCTAGCCAGAGGCAGACTTCTCTCACCTATCTAGCCAGAGGCAGACTTCTCTCACGTGTCTAGTAGAGGCAGACTTCTCTCACGTGTCTAGCCAGAGGCAGACTTCTCTCACGTGTCTAGCCAGAGGCAGACTTCTCTCACGTGTCTAGCCAGAGGCAGACTCCTCTCACGTGTCTAGCCAGAGGCAGACTTCTCTCACGTGTCTAGCCAGAGGCAGACTTCTCTCACGTGTCTAGCCAGAGGCAGACTCCTCTCACGTGTCTAGCCAGAGGCAGACTTCTCTCACCTGTCTAGCCAGAGGCAGACTTCTCTCACCTGTCTAGCCAGAGGCAGACTTCTCTCACCTGTCTAGCCAGAGGCAAACTTCTCTCACGCGTCTAGCCAGAGGCAGACTTCTCTCACCTATCTAGCCAGAGGCAGACTTCTCTCACGTGTCTAGTAGAGGCAGACTTCTCTCACGTGTCTAGCCAGAGGCGACTTCTCTCACGTGTCTAGCCAGAGGCAGACTTCTCTCACATGTCTAGCCAGAGGCAGACTTCTCTCACGTGTCTTGCCAGAGGCAGACTTGTCTCACCTATCTAGCCAGAGGCAGACTTCTCTCACCTGTCTAGCAAGAGACAGACTTCTCTCACATGTCTAGCCAGAGGCAGACTTCTCTCACCTGTCTAGCCAGAGGCAGACGTCTCTCCTGCGTTTAGCCAGAGGCAGACTTCTCTCACGTGGCTAGCCAGAGAAGACTTCTCTCACCTGTCTAGCAATAGACAGACTTCTCTCACGTGCCTAGCAAGAGACAGACTTCTCTCACCTGTCTAGCCAGACACAGACTTCTCTCACCTGTCTAGCCAGAGGCAGACTTCTCTCACCTGTCTAGCAAGAGACAGACTTCTCTCACCTGCCTATCCAGAGGCAGACTTCTCTCACCTGTCTAGCAAGAGACAGACTTCTCTCACCTGTCTAGCCAGAGACAGACTTCTCTCACCTGTCTAGCCAGAGGGAGACTTCTCTCACCTGTCTAGCCAGAGGCAGACTTCTCTCACCTGTCTAGTCAGAGGCAGACTTCTCTAACCTGTCTAGCCAGAAGCAGACTTCTCTCACCTGTCTAGCCATAGGCAGACTTCTCTCACGTGTCTAGCCAGAGGCAAACTTCTCACGTGTCTAGCTAGAGGCAGACTTCTCTCACCTGTATAGCCAGAGGCAGACTTCTCTCACCTGTCTAGCCAGCGGCAGACTTCTCTCACCTGTCTAGCCAGAGGCAGACTTCTCCACGTTACATACATCGTAGGCAGTGCCGTGTTAACGGGTGCAAGGTTTATATTTACGAGAGTTAAAGGACCCCGATCTTTTAATCTCATACCTTAAGTTGTCTTAAAGGGGGCCAGTACATTGCATGGCTGTGAAGCTTGCTGTCAATGTGGTTGGAAACGGTATCCGGACAAAACCCCCACGGACAAAACCCCCAGCGGACATAACCTCCAGCGGACAAAACCCCCACTGGACATCTCCCCTATTTTTGTTATAAAACCTATTATTCGGCCCTCATTTTTATTTTATAATGTAATATATAATACCTGGATGAAAATATATATACAAATACGTATTTTTAAGGGAATTTTTTTTCAAAGTACCCCAATTGTTAAACCGTCGAGCCATAGTGGTCCTAAGTCATTCTCTTGTTAACTTTACATCAACAGACAGCTTATCTTACAAGATAAAAAAATTAAATTAAAGGTTTTAGCCCTAGGCCAATAGTGACCGTATCTTAATTCTACCTTTTAATTCTCGCGCCAGACACACATTGTATAGCAGACGGTAAAACAAACAAGATAAGAACCACAGTGGTCGAAAGCCAATCCTTTATTTAGGTAAAACAGCATAGAAACATGCCTAATGATAGACTGTTTTGAAAGACGTGATATCTATTATGTAGACAAACATTTCCATTAGCTCAAGGTCAACTTCGTATATATAAAAGTATTAATAATATTGACTTATATTTAATCTTAATATTTTGGGGGTTTTGTCCGCTGGGGGTTATGTCCGCTGGGGTTTTGTCCAATGGGGGTTTAGTCCGTGGGGGTTTTGTCCGTGGGGATTTTGTCCGCTGGGGGTATATTCCGTGGGGATTTTGTCCGCTGGGGGTTTTGTCCTACACTCGTTGGAAACAGTAGCGTCGTTTCAAACTTGTTACCCTCACGCACAATGTGAGATGGGGGGAAGACCAATTAAAACAATGATTCAAAATGTCGGAGGCAACTTAAATCCTTGGATGGGGCCCTCGGGGCCCTATAACGACATCTTTGAGTATAACATACGTGAGGCCGCTAACTATACTTCTATTTCTAAAAATAACTCATCTGTGATAATGGGTTTTTAATAAAAACCATAGCGGAAAAAAAACAACTTCTATTGCAATCTACAGTAAATTGAATTCTCTTTGTTTTTGGCCTATGCCATTACAGCTGTTCGCCTGTTGTGCAGGCTGTTTGACCAAATGAGTTGACATCTCTTGCTGTTCTAATGACGAATCATATTACTTTCCAGACTCTCTCACAACAAACAAAACAATCAAACAATCAAACAAACAAATAACCCATGAATTTTCTCGTAAATTGTCGCTGACACGACGTATATATTTAAACTGCGCGTGTTCGGTAATAACTCACGCAACCAGAATCACCCTACATTATCAAATTTCTGGAATTATTTATAAATCTTTCAGGTGTTTCTACATTGCTAAGCCAGTTTAAAAATCCAGCTAAATCCTGCCCCCCCTCCCCCATTAATTATCATATTTTTACAAAAAACAAAATCGTCGGGGCGTCCTCCCCCATCCCCTCCCTCCCTCCCTCCCTCCCCCCCCCCGCCGCCCCACATCCACTGTAGATTTATACCAAATTTTTGTCCTCGAATTTAAAATAAATAGGTGCTCGGCTATACAACATTGTCCACAAGATCAATGTTGACATTATGTTGACATTTTGAAAAAAAAAAATTTGTTTCCCTTGCCATGAGAGTTCTCAGTTTTCTCTGCGCTCAGAGACGTTCACTGTTTAGTTGAATGTCAGTTTATTCATCAATATATTTCTGGATTTCCCCCCCCCCCCCCATTCTTATCCATCTTTCTACCTTTCCATCTTACTTTCCTTTTTTACATTTATTTATTTGAATCTCTCTTCATTTCTTCCCATTTTTATCTCATTACATTCTTTCATGATTAATTCTCTTTTTCTTCATTTTATCTCTTCCTTTCTTTCTCATTTACTTTCTTTCTCTCTCTCTCCCTCCCCCCCTCTTTCTTTTTTCGCTCTTTCTTTCTTTTTTCCCCTCTCACTCTTACCTTCTTTCTCTCTTTTTCCCCTTTTTTTCTTTTTTTAAATTTGTTTTTCTTTCTGTAATCACATCTTCCTTCTTTTTCTTCCTTTTCCCCATTTTCTTTCTCTTTTCCCCAATTTCGTTCTTTCTCTCTTAAATCGTTATTTTTTTTCTTTCATTTCATTCCAATCCTCCTTCTCCTCTTCTTTCTGTTCTACTTTCTTTCATTTTCTCAAACGTTTAGAGTTTAGATTGACACATGACCTTGTGTGTCGTAAATACTTTTTTTTTATTTTCGTGTACACACAAACAAAAAAAAATCTTTACATCTTTAGATTTCGAAAATAACATTACAACAATTAACCCACATAACTATGAGAGAAATACTGAAAAATAAAAAAAAAAATGGCGCTAACGTCCGGATGTTCGAAAGCAGACGACTAACGGTGGGCGCCGAAGAAATTAATTTTTTTCACCCTCCTTTTTCGTATTTAGCCAATCGTTTCATTCAACTACTTATTGCGCATGACCGGAAATTTTCCTTTTAGTACTTTGTCTCGTCGTTATGGAGAACGGAGTACTTTTAGGGTATTGTTCAGTCGGTCATGATTGGCCAGTCCCTCGTTAGATGGTATGGTTATTACCCCCACCCCCTCTTCCCATTCCCCCAACCCCTCCTCTTCTCACGAGTGACACGATTTCATCATCGAACCAACCTGTTTGACATCATTAACGGCTTGACATGCATGTCAGGGGTGTGTTTAAAGTAAATGAATTCCACTGTCACAGTAAGTATACAGATATACAGATATATCTCAGCCTTAGAAGCCAATTTTCTTTTTGGAAAATTTAGTTCGTTTTTTGGGCCGATTGCCTTATTTTTAAAAATATATTTATATTAAAAGTGTACTTCCTTCTGCAATCTGCAACTCCCATCTTCACCAGGGTGTCACGCACGCTATTTACAGTCACGTGACATGTACAGCCATACACAGCCACATGTCAAGATACCCACAACTGATCTACATCCCCTGCCATCCTCAAAATCTTTGCCAATAACATCCAAATGCCATCGACACCCATATGTTTACAACACCACAGCCACATGTCACATACACTGTTATGTCATCCACAGCCACACGTCACCTACACCGACATGTAATCCACAGCCACATGTCACCTACACGGACAAGTCATCCACAGCCAGATGCCATCCACATCTATCCACATATTATATATTATTCAGATAGCGCATCGCTATATAAATTGTCCTCGGTTTTGTGTCAAATACTCTCGCGCCATTGTTGTTATTCGCTTTTGTTTCCAAGGACGCTTTCCATTCATAAAAACCCACAGACCTATATTTAAACCTCTATGTTTTTGTTTTTTTTTAAGACATGAAATATGAAGAAAAAAAGCTTTCAATGTGCTCTATAAATATAAAAAACCGATAATACATTATTTAATTTATGAGTTCAAGGGTTTTTAGGAGCTCTCTCTCTCTCTCTCTCTCTCTCTCTCTCTATATATATATATATATATATATATATATATATATATATATATACAATAAACATTTCTATTCAATGAATGGACTGATGAGAGTAAATATCAGTAATGGCGGCGATGAAAACATTTGTTTCAAAACGAGGCTTGCGCAATCTGTGTAATATCTAATCTGTGCAGCTACCTGTCCCCTAAGTCCACTTGTCATCCACAGCTACCTGTCACCTTAGGCCGCGTGTCATCTCCACCCCACACAGGTCATCTTTACCGGTGGTCCCCCCGACCCCCGGGCCGTGGTGAAATTATCAAACGCTGACCGGTCCGTGGCGAGAGAAAGGTTTGGGGGACCACTGATCTATACCTCTGGTCTCCTGCACACACACACACACACCCACACACACACACACACACGCACGCACGCACGCACGCACGCACACACACACGCACGCACACACACACACACACACACACACACACACTCGCCACTCAATCACCGGCAACAAACAAATCTTTTTATCCCGGTAACACCCCCACGTGTCTTAAATCTTCAGTCGCCTTGACCCTCGAGCTCCCATGTCCGACCTCCCACACTTTAGCCGGACTTCACCGGTTCTTTCCGTAATATGATGATCGTCGCCCGCTGATGAATGCAGCCTGCACTTCTGGGATCCGCCCCCCCCCCCCGCCCCCGTAATCAGTGAAATACTTTCTCTAACAGCTGACAGATTACCAGACATGAGCTGAAATAACTCTTAAAGCCGAGGGTTGAAATATATACAGAATCTGTCATGTCACACAATGGCGAGGGATGAACATTTGTTACTGGATACAAAAAAACAAAAAACAAAAATAATAAAAAAGTTTGACAGAATGAAAGAAAACAAACCCAACAATTGCAGTTGCTTGAATGGTATTAAGTGATTTTTCGTGACTGAAGAGCGGAGGGAAAATGTTTCAGCGAATTATCTATCTATCTATCTATCTATCTATCTATCTATCTATCTATCTATCTATCTATCTATCTATCTATCTATCTATCTATCTATCTATCTATCTATCTATCCATCTATCTATCCATCTATCTATCTATCTTTCTATCTGTCTATCTATCTATCTATCTATCTATCTATCTATCTATCTATCTATCTATCTATCTATCTATCTATCTATCTATCTATCTATCTATCTATCTATCTATCTATCTATCTATCTATCTATCTATCTATCTATCTATCTATCTATCTATCTATCTATCTATCCATCTATCTATCCATCTATCTATCTATCTTTCTATCTGTCTATCTGTCTATCTGTCTATCTATCTATCTATCTATCTATCTATCTATCTATCTATCTATCTATTAATTGATGCATCTATTCATTTATATACCTATCAGTGTCGACTTTAGGGTAAAGAGTTTTAATCTTAGGTGAGAACCAAGGTAATTTTTCACGCCTTAGTTAAATGCCCCTTTTGTCCTTCCCCCCTCCCCCCGTCCCCCGTGTTGCCTCCGTGGTCACGATTCTTTGTTATCAATGAACCATTATCGCCTACAGTTTAGTGATCCACACACACACACACACACTCTCACACACACACACATACACACACACACAAAGTTGCAGCAGGCATCAATTCTTGCATTAATTGAAGCAGACGAGAAACAAACGATTGGTTAGTGGCGCCCCCCCCCACACCCCCACATCCCTATCGAAATGTATTCCCCCCTCCCTCTCTCTCTCTCTCCTTCACCGATGATTGGATACAAACTCACCCCCTCCCTCCCGATTCCCCCGACCCCCTCCAATTCCCCCCCCCCCCATCACTTAGTCAATAAGCCAGTTTGGTTTCCAACTGTGTTTCTTTTTTTTTTTTTAAATTCATTTGTTGCTTCCCTGCAGCTTGTTATCTGTGATGAGTGATTTGAAATGGGGTATAAAATGTGGCGGGGATTTTTACCCGATCTTCAGTGCACACGTCGCAGTGTCATTAGGACCATCACGTAAGTTCCACGTTTGTTTGTTTTTTCCAATTCTTTGCCCTTTATAATTTGCATTTTACTTTGATACATATATATATATATATATATATATATATATATATATATATATATATATATATATATATATATACACAGTCGATTCCGCTTAATTGGGACACATCGGGACCGAGGCTTTTTGTCCCAATTAAGCAGCTGTCCCAATTAAACATACAAATTTACCATTGGCTTCTTGGTTTGGTTTCTTTGAGATTTGTGCCAAAAAAGCGGCTGTCCCAACTAAGCGGTGTCCCAATTAAGCGGAGTCCACTGTATATATATATATATATATATATATATATATATATACACACTGTTTTATATACTGCGATATTCTGATATACAATGCTATTCATTGCTTTACTTCTCTAAACTGTGATATATATATATATATATATATATATATATACACACTAAGTCGTAACTAAGTGACGCTATATGATGCTTTAAACTGTTCTACACTGCTAATTTCGTTATAATCTGCTATTAACTTGAAAACTGCTTTATACTGCTACACACTAGTATTTACTACTCTCAGTGGCGTCACTAGGGGGGTGCGGGGGGTGCGGACCGCACCGGGTGACACCCTCACGAGGGGTGACACCCAACTGCAAAATATCTAGTTTTAGGCCTATATTCTTATTTTGTAATTTAAAATAATTCAAAGCCGTATTTAATTTTTATAAATAAATAAAAATATCTCCGATTACTAACAGACACTGCGTACTTTTTATTATTAATTATTTTAACGCACTGGCTCCGGATACGTCTAAGATGAACTCTTATGATTTAAAGTTATTTTCTTTTCGCGGGAAATTGCAATTTTTTCTGATTATATATTAAAATTAGAGCTGTTTTTCTGTGGTTCGATTCCTCTCATAGACATATATTTTTTTTTCAGATTTTTTTTTTCAGGGTTAGGGGGTGGAGGAATATCTATTGATGGTCCCCGAAAAAAAAATATATATCTCCCATTATTAACAGAAAATGACGTCATCAACATCTGCAGCAAATAAGAGTTCTCATTCATTCTGTTTACTGACGTCATCAAAGTTTGCTAGACGTATCACAAAAAAAAATACAAGTACGTCTTAGACGTATCCGGAGCCAGTGCGTTATTTTAATGAAATTATTGGTATACTTGCACTGACCTATAGATATCAATTATCGCTAAAATCCTGACCCCGGAAACGGAAAAAAATAATAAAGTCGCGCATGCGCACATATATACGGTCTCTGGAAAAAAAAATATGGAGACCTGGGTGTCATGATAGGGGTGACACCATGAGTTACCGCACCGGGTGACACCAACCCTAGTGACGCCACTGACTACTCTTACTGTTGACTTTTTTTTTGACCTGTTCAAATATATTATGTGCAATTCGAGATTTTTTTTCCTGTAAGGATCTGTTTGGCCCATAATGTCAAATTACCTCATATTTCTGATATTAATATCATTCTCTGATGTTTTCATGTTTTTAGAAAGTGAAAAATGTCGAAATTTTAAAACAACCTTTTTTTAAAAAAAATATATAATGTATTGTACATCATGTTTCTTTCCAGCAGATGATACGAGAATTAAAAAGTGCGCATCTTTCATATATTGGACGAAATTTACTGTGAAAGTCAAATTAGAAAGATATAGAGGTAATTCAGACTGAACACACAAAATGATGACGCTAAATTGGTCGAAATATTCATCCAGATTATTTTACTTTTTTCTATGGACCATTATTCTGGGACTGTTGACGTCATTTCCTGCCATTGCGTCTGCCAATTTGGGCTACAACTGTGTCTTTGGTCAAATGGCTAACACGCAATGTAAGTTCCATACTGGTTAGGAATTATTGTTATTAGTTCAGGCACCGTTAAAATGTTGATATCTCACTTTTTATGAATCTACGGTATTCTACTGTCTCGTTAATACCGAACTGAAATGTAATTTTATACTGTCTTCACTGATATGTAATTGTATACTCTATTCTTATAAATGCACTGAATTTCAATTGTACATCTTTTGGGTATAACAATACCAGTGGGGCGTAGCCAACTTAACTCGCGCCCGGGGCACAATACCCTTTAGCGCCCCCCCCCAATCGAAAAACCATATAATATTATATGTAAAGTATAACATTTGCCCCCCCCCCCTTTGTGAGTAGCGCCCCGGAGCATGATGCCCCCCTTGCCCCCCTCGCTACGCCACTGTACAATACACTACCCCTCCCTCCTCCCCCGAGATTCGCCGTCTATTGGACTTTTCTCCATGGCATTGAGAAATGAAGTGCGTTCATTTTTAATTCTCTGTATCCCACCAAGCCCCTTAACTCTTACCAAGCTCCACTGTTTTAGTTTTAAAATGATTGCTAGTTAATACATATCCTTGACGTAGCACGGGTTTGACCCCCCCGGGTTGGAATAGTCCCCTACCTCCTTTGCCTTAAATATTCCTTACATAGTTATCTCCCTTAGACTTTGTGGTGAACTGAACGAATCTGTCATCGCGGGCTCAATTCCTAGAGTGTCCAGCCACCTATGTTTACCATGGTACCTTACATGGTCACTGAGCGGTCAGCTATGGTGGGGGGATGAAAGAAGAGCACTACAAAAACAAAACAACAAACAAACGAACAACGGTCACACGATGATTTATTAGAATATAAGAGATAAACACATCCTACTTACTAGTCTAACACTGACCTCTGAGTCAAGAGAACACATACTACCTACATATAATGTGGATATAAGTTTTGTAATTTCTGCATTCAATGATGCGTCATATTAAACATAAAATATTTTCACTGTCTTAGATATTAATTAGTAACATTTTCATTAAATAATAAATTTAAATTTTTAAATTTCAAGATTTATTTTAATATCAACAAAATCTTACATAGGTTACTTCATTTACTTTCATTTCATTGTATTCAAGAAAGAGACATTTCATGAAAGAAATGCGCTACAGATATACTCTCGATAGGGAAATGGTCTTTCTTCAGTGAGTTCTTTGCGCGCTCTCAATAAAATAGAAAGAAAAATAGGCTGTCGAAATGAATCCTAAGAATGGCAATGTTTGATATAAATGAATAAATATCGAAATTCAGATAATTTAAAAGAAAAAAAAAATTAGCAATGTGAATTAACAGGTTCAAAACTGAGTGATATGCCTATCTTGGGTTTTGTTATGTTAGACGATGTGGATTTCTATGCCGTACATCCAAACACACACACACACACACACACACACACACACACATATATATATATATGTGTATAAGTTAAAATATTATTTAAAAAATACCCCCTCTCCAAGTCCACACACACTTTTACACACTTTTCGATTTTTACTCAAAAAATGTACACTATTGTTGATTAGGCATTCCTTCGTTTGAGTGCTGCATAATAATTTGAATTATTGGGATGATATCAACATTTGTACATTACTGTGCGTTCTTTGAACTACGGGCCTCAGATTCAGTTCCAGATGATTGCATATCACAGAGTCTATGACCTGCTTAAATAGTGATTCAATCGTGTACCGATGAATCGGATCGGTAATCGGGTAAATATCCTGTGATTTTCAAAACCGATTACCGATATAACCTCACTCCCGAAAACTCACTTTTTGCTGCGCGAAACGCAACAAAGGTTCTGCAACGATACTGTCTGTAAGTTAGTGTAAGATGCGATTGAACATTATCTTTTGTAATTTAGCGCGAATAGACACATTTGAGCGAAACTTTCTTTTTCTATTTTTTTTCAACCGATTACAATCCAGTGTCGGACGGTAGGACTCTAGAATACTGCGAGACAGGCATGGAGCCGCCCGTGGTACTGAAGAACGATTTCATCGAGGCCACGTCATCACAAGGGGAGTGCTACGAGTGCATGTGTGAGGAAGACATCGGCATGGCCTGTTGTCAGTAAGTCTGTCATTGCTGTATAAGTCAGTATGTCATTGGTGTCAGTGTCTGTCATTGCTGCATATGTCAGTGTGTCATTGCTGTCAGTATGTCATTGCTGTCAGTGTCTGTCATTGCTGTATATGTCAGTGTGTTATTGCTGTCAGTGTGTCATTGCTGTCAGTATGTCATTGCTGTCAGTGTCTGTCATTGCTGCAGGCCCGTAGCGTGCGGGGGGGACCAGGGGGCCGGGCCCCCCTGCGTTTTGTCTGGCCCCCTCTGCTTATTTGCTCTAATTAGTAAAATGTATTACCTGCCCCCCCCTGCAATTGCCTGGCCCCTGCTGTAGAATGCCTGGCCCCTGCTGAAAAAATGTTCACGCTACGGGGCTGCATTGCTGTATGTCAGTCTGTCATTACTGTCCGTATCTGTCATCGCTGTCAGTGTCTGTCATTACTGTCAGTATGTTTGCCATTGCTGTCAGTAAGTCTGCCATTACTGTCAGTGAGTCTGTACTTCTCTTGTACGATATCGGACCGGCGCTTGTACTGACGCCATAATCACTTTCTGCATCCCACCCCACCCCCTTTATATTAACATTGCTAAAAAACAAATTATCATCTTCGTCTACAAGATTTTAATGAATTGCCTCGAACGTTTTAAAATAGTACTACGTTGTCATCTAGAATACAATTGTGTTGAAAGTGTTTCAAGACGATCGAACCATGAGACGATGGTGATCAGGGGCGCCGAGAGCCAACACGGGCCCCAGGGCAGGACATCATTGCGGGCCCCTTTATAAACAATGAATCGTGAAAAAATTGACATGGTCGGGGCGGCCGGGCCCCCCTACAGATGCGGGCCCCCTGGCAATGACCCCGCCTGCCCCCCCCCCCCTTCTCGGCGTGCCTGATGGTGATCATTGATTTTGCATTTTCCTGCAACCCGACAGACAAGACAACTTGAGACTAGGGCTCTTAAAAAAAATATTTGCCTAGTATTCAGAAGTAAAATTTTGGCTAAGACCTCCCTTCCCCCCCCCCCCAACCCAAATGCACCTTTGCTTTAGAGCTCTCACAACTCGAGAACTGCTCTGTGCATTGGTGCCAGCAGTGTTTTTGTTTTTCTCACGTTGGTTTCTTTTAGCTTTTGTACAGCATGTTTTTTCTTACCAGTTAAATGATTAAACCTAATTTCTATAATTTATATATATATATATATATATATATATATATATATATATATATATACATATATAAAGTATGTATTGACGGTAAACGTGCCGGTTGAGCAGAAGGGTTCATTAATCTACTAAAGCTTATCATCTTGCATACACATGCGGAAAATTCTGGCCAATACTATTTTACTGCCCAATCTGATGACGTCATAATGGATAGAATGTCAACACCGACAAATAGCAAATTTTAGAAGCGCATGAATTATTTTTTACCTGGCCGTATTTCCAAATGAATTTATTTTCCCTGCAATGATATTATGATGTTATTACAGTTGTCCAATTTTTTTAACTGTTTTTTTTTTCTAATGATGATATTATTATTCGAAAAAATTGAATAATAATCATGATTTAAATAATCATTGATTTTTTTTTTACTAATTTTTTTTCCCTCCATTTTCAGATGCGGCAGACGACATCGTGGTGGCTGAGTCACGTGATGTATTTATCTAATGAAATTGTTGATATACATTCTTTGTTTTACTGTTACATTGCAATTTTACGATTTCTCTCCAGTTTACTTTCAGAATTAAGTTTTCCACAACTATTTTTAAACATTATTTGTCAAGTCATAAACTGGCTATTGTTCGTCTCATTATAAATTAAGTTTTATTTATTTATTTGTTTTAAAGCCGCCATTTTCGTTTAATTTTGTATTCACTGTTTGTGTTTCATGGAAGAAAATTAAGAAAATATAACTTTGAAACAAATCTTAAAGTTTTCATAATAATTTACTGTACTTTAAACATTGATTTTGTGTTCTTTTAGGTTTAGTAAAAAAAAAAAAATTAAAAATCTTTCTGTTGGTGTCAACCGAGTTGCGAACTTGAAGAAAGACTGAGGCCCGGGCGTAGAAGCAAATATTCAGCCCCCTAGTTCAAAGGGCAATATAAAACGTATAGAGTTTTGCGGGTACCTTCGCAAAGTCTTGACCCAGGGCGCGCCCTGCAAGTCGGCCATTTTAATCGACTCTGCTTTACGCATTCAAAAAGGCGAACGACACTGACAATGGACTAGTAAATATCAGAGAGTCTGTTCATTGAAACCCCGGTCAGTGGACATCCCAGTCAGTGGACACCCCAGTCAATGACACCCCAGTCAGTAGACAGCCCAGTCAGTAGACACCCCAGTCAGTGGACATCCCAGTCAGTGGACACCCCAGTCAGTTGACACCCCAGTCAGTAGACAGCCCAGTCAGTAGACACCCCAGTCAGTGGACACCCCAGTCAGTTGACACCCCAGTCAGTAGACAGCCCAGTCAGTAGACACCCCAGTCAGTAGACACCCAAGTCAGTAGACACTCCAATCAGTAGACACCCCAGTCAGTAGACACCCCAGTCAGTAGACACCACAGTCAGTAGACACCCCAGTCAGTAGACACTCCAGTCAGTAGACACTCCAATCAGTGTACACCCTAGTCAGTGTACACCCCAGTCAGTAGACACCCTTAGTCAGTAGACACCCCAATCAGTAGACACTCTAATCAGTAGACACCCCAGTCAGTAGACACCCCAATCAGTAGTCACCCCAGTCAGTAGACACCCAAGTCAGTAGACACCCCAGTCAGTAGACACCCCAGTCAGTAGACACCCCAGTCAGTAGAAACCCCAGTCAGTAGACACCCCAATCAGTAGACACCCCAATCAGTAGACACCCCAGTCAGTGTACACCCCAGTCAGTAGACACCCCAGTCAGTAGACACCCCAGTCAGTAGAAACCCCAGTCAGTAGACACCCCAGTCAGTAGACACCCCAGTCAGTAGACACCCAAGTCAGTAGACACCCCAGTCAGTGTACACACCAGTCAGTAGACACCCCAGTCAGTAGACACCCCAATCAGTAGACACCCCAATCAGTAGACACCCCAGTCAGTAGACACCCCAGTCAGTAGACACCCCAGTCAGTAGACACCCCAGTCAGTGTACACACCAGTCAGTAGACACTCTAGTCAGTAGACACAAAAGGCCATGGTGGGGATGAAAAGAAGGACATCGTCCGACAGCGGATTGAAGGATGTAGGAGATCAACATCTCATCCATTCAAGGGCCTCGCAGACAGATGCGATAAGAGAAAGCCCGCTTTAGATCGCTTTACATATAAATGATCTTAATTTTAAAGAAAAAGGAAAAGGCACAAAAAAAACAACAACAACAACATACAAATAGATTATTCCCGATACACATTTTTAGAAATACCAGTAGTGTCGTCAATACCTTTGAGCCAGTTGAAGATATGAAATGCAGCAAATTGCCTGGTATTTATTTTTGTAACAGCTTCCGCTCTTCGGTGCGTCATTGGACATTCAGCTCACGACGTAAAAAAAATTAATACAATTTGATGAATACCGTCCCGGTGTTTTCGTTATATATGGCTCAGTTACTATTAATTTGTTGTAATATGAACAAACGTCCATTAAGGAAACTTGCGTTTAGTTTTTTTTTATCAAATTTTTTCGACCAACTTCCGGAACTTAAAAAAAACAAACATTTATCACAGTTTTATGACCTGTTATTTTGGCTTTTCTTTAATTAATTCGTTTACAATACGGTGAGCATGTTATCCGTTGACCAGGATAAAAGAACGCCGAATCAACTTATCTCTGTTGATGATAAACATAGGAGCGGTTGAAAAGTATTGTATCGGCACCGCCCGAAGCGTAAACAATCACCACGCCCCAGGGTTTTTTTTTTTAGTGTGACGATAAACATAATCAAATTAAAAGGGGAAATAATTCTCAACGTTCGTTATCTCGGGTAATTTGGCGCGTACATTAAAACGAAAACAACAACTCAATGACGTGTGCATGTGATTGCGTTCGTTTAAAGTGCTCATAGTCTGATGACGTCATCTTAGTGGTTTATGTTTTGTTTTAACGCCACAGGATGGAGATGACGTTATTTGACCGTTGAATCTATTAATTTACTTCGCGGAGCATAGCGGTTGTAGGGTTTGTGATTAGAAAATCGCCTTCCTCGCACTTGACATCGAAAGAGCCGCCACTTGACATCGAAAGAGCCGCATGCGGCTCGCGAGCCGTAGGTTGCCGACCCCTGGTATAGGGCAACCTTTTGAGATGGAAGAGCCAATAGTTATAATTTACATTTTTCTCAGTTTTTAAAGAGCCACTCAAATTGTTCTTTCAATATTATGGTATTTGATTAGGAATAGTTATATTAATTAATATCATTATGATTATTTGCGCGTTGAACTGGATGGTCGCAATTCGACATCGAAAGAGTCGCAACTTGACCTCGAAAGAGCCGCATGCGGGTCGCGAGCCGCAGGTTGCCGATCCCTGGTCTAGGGGGGGGGTCCAACATTCGATCCTCGTGGAGACGTTTGTCAGGTACTGGTGAGAGCTCCCATGTCCACCAAACGGTCATCTGTTACAGGTTTGGAAAATAACGACGACTGGGTGTAGTGCCAGAGACCAAATCCGTGGCTACAGAAACTGATGGATTGTACACTTGAACTGGGTGGGGGCGGATGGTCGCGCGGTAGAGCGCTCGACTGTCGATTTGAAGATTCCCGGGTTCGATCTCCGGTGAGGACTAGTGGATATTTTTTTAGATCATGGTGAAAGCGTGTTGTATCTCAGGTGGTGCCGCCATGGCAATAGCACGATCGGCTATGGTGGGGATGAAAGATGGGCACCAGAAAAACCGTCTCATTAGTGATTAAAGGATCTAAGAGATTTCATTTCATCCTTACAGAGACTTCACATACACTCAATCTGTCCCGGGGGCAGGGGGGACATTTAAATGCTTAACTCGATTATCAAATCCAGTTTTTTTTTTTGAATATTGAAAATCACGTATCAATTATTTAGTAGGTCAAGACGAAATGTTAAGAAAAAGTGGGTCAACATTTTATACAAATAACAGAAAAAAATAAACACAAGAAAATAAAGCGATGCAGTTAAAGTTTACTTACGAAATTTATTCTATTATACACAATGAAATCATTTCGTTTTTTTTTTGTGTGTGTGTTTAAAACAGCATTAAAAAAAAAGTCATTCGCATTTTTCCGCTATAAGAGTCCAACTAAAATAATACGGAGAACTCTCGTCTGGTAAAAAAAAGAATCTACTTTCGGTTTATGTGTAGCATGAAATCCTTGATGGCGCTCTCCAGAATATCGAGAGGTAATGTGTGGGGGGGGGGGGGGGAAAGACGACACAGAGGAATCTTTGTGTGACCCCCTCCCCCCCTTCCCCTACACCCCCCAATGAGCTCTTGCCGTAACACCAGCTATAGGTGTGGGTCACTAGTATACTGTGCAGGTGAATACTGACTAATTGGACTGAGTGGTCAGTGTGACAGAAATTATCACCACCTGTACACTACAGACAGCCTTCTATTGTGTTGACTGGCGTCCATATGTATATATATATATATATATATATATATATATATATATATATATATATATATATATAGTATGTCTGCACTATGCTTGACAAATGTTCAGGATACAATAATACAAACAATGTTGCTTAACCGGAATGACAGATTTCCTTATTGCCCTCATATGAATACACCCTAAATAATTAGGTTCGTTGAAAACATCTTTTTTTAAATAATAGTGGGTGTTACGTCGGAGGATTGATTGTCCTTAATGCTAATCCTGTCCACGTACAGATCGTTGTCTAGAAGTATGAGAGAGTAGATGTAGATGTTCTGGTGACAATATTTCTATTTTCACAGCTCACGTTCAGTCTCTGCTAATAAGTCAACAAACACCGGTTTCTATGCTGATAAAACAAGTTTATTATATAGCTATGTAGACGCCAGTTCTCACATACAGTACTTCAGCTTAGTCCTACTCTTCCGCTCCTGCTCTCTAGTTCTCAGTCTCGCTCTTCTCTCACCTCCTCTCTCCGACTCTCTGACTTCCACACAAAAACGTCCTGCTTATATACAGTACACATTGGCTGTGACACCGGTGATTAATTATTCCTAATTAATTCTCAGTCCAACTGACTCTACACTCGGGTAATTTATGTGACAGGTCTGTGGGTGGGGAATTCTAAATAAGGAAACCTATGACACCCTCCAACTCAGTTATCCCTCGTGAGAAGATTCTGCCCCACGACGTTCGTAACGGTTCCAACTTCACCCTACGTGTCACGGTCACGAACCCCAGGTAAATTGTCTCCGTGAGCTCAGTACCACCGGTGACTCACAACTAATTAACATGGGAGGTGGACGATGGGGCGTGCTTTCGCGTAAATTATTCTTCTATCTGGTCACAATGATGCACCCCCTCCCCACGCACATTTTGTTCCTAAACCGTAAACAATAACCTACATCGTAACAGTGGGTCTCAAAAAAAAAAAAAAAATTAAATGATCCAAAATTCTGCCCCACCCCCCACCCCCGGGGCTCTTTTTTAAGCTTGTGGGATGTGGGGGGGGGGGCAACTAAGTACACTCAATATTTTATCTTTAAAACCTTAGCCTTAATACACAACAGTTAAAAATAGCTTAGAAATAAAGCATTCTTAATCTGTTTAAATAATTACATTTACATAAAATGAGTAACCACCAATAGCCACCCCCATTCCCCCCCTTTAGGAAAAAAAGGACAATACAGTTTGCTTCATCTTCATTGAACGAGTCCATGGACATAGTGTTTATCAAATATTAAAAAAATAAATAAAAAATAAAAATAATAAACAAATTATAACTTCAACAGATCTCCTTCCATCAATTTAATCATAAAATTTGACAGAAAAAAAAAAAAAATAAAATAATAAAAACAATATTTCATCAACATATCCGGTTTTTGCAATTTTTTTTCTTTATGACTTTTTAGATTTCTCGTTTTTCCCTCGCCGTGCTCTGCGCTTCCGGTTTTTTTCGTTGCTATTTTTAGGAATTTTCCCCCTCCGCTGCATCTCCGTCTTTTCAGCCTCTTCAGAGTTCTGTTTACATTCTTGGCGATATCTTTCTGATTCCTGCTGAGTCCTTTAAGCTTGAAATTCTGAACGGCAAAAACTTTCTTATCCAAGAGAAATGCAAATCTATAATCGGAAAAAAAAAAAATTGTTAGGTTCTGAAGGTCATATTTGTTTGTGACGGTCTTTTCAATAAGAAAACTCAAATTATTATCAACTTTAATTTAAGAGGCTGCAATAAAAAGGGCAAGTCCATTTTTATTTCGATCAGAGGGGTGGAAGCTATTTGTACTACAAGAGGTTCAGCAATTATCTACATGACAGGCAGAGGCGGACTTCGGTTGGACCAGGCATAGAAGGCAATATTTAGCCCCTAAAAAAAATTAACTAATATTTAAAAAGGAAACAGCTACCATTAAAATGTGGGCTTTGTCGGGGTGCCTGGGAGGGGGGTGCATTTTGCGCGTGCATTTCAATCCATCTATATTGGAAGGAGTTTAAAGAGTCCCAAGAGGTGAAAGTAAGGGTCGCCACCGGAAAGTCTCTGTGGCTTTGGTATTCTATGACGTGGCCTCAATCCTTCCAACAGCCGGGCTGATCTATTTTGCATACTACGGGAACCAAATTTCGTGCCTCTGGGTATTGTGGTGGCGTTACTCAGCGTGAGTCAACACAAAGCACAAACACATCTTTTATCAGACAAGTCAGACGATTGGGTATCGGTATGGATGCGACGTCTAATCACAACGTGAGTACATGATAATTAATAGAAGGAATAGAGTCAATGCAACTACTTGGCATGGTAATAAATTGGGCTCTAGACAATGAGGCGCGCATAACTTCCGAGAGGTTATTCGTTAATTCCATCATTCTGTTTTCTTTTCACTCCCTCCATCTCCTCTGCCTAATGCGCGCGCGTCATGTTTCCATGGGGAACAACTCTACAATAATGCCGGGTACTTAGAGCTGTGTCCCTACAATAAACTAGCCTTTAATTAAAGCATCCATAGGGCAAACTACCGCCCGCTGGACAAGATCGGTCCGCTACCTGCCAATTCTTTCATATTGGAGCATTGCACTATAGCCTTGTATGATATGACCTTTGATCTTTAATTTACAAGAGCTCATGTCAAAGTTCGTCTGGCGAGCCGGTCGAATTTACCAGCCCATGGTGGCTCGCGATGCGTAAAGTTTTGCCCACCCCTGCTCTAAAGGTGTTGGTGCCCTGGATACACAAAAGGCTTGCATTGGACATGTGCGCTTCTCTTCATTGGTTTGTGAAGGGAATGCGTTCAGAATGTGTGTACAGAGACTTGGTAAAGTAAAACACACTGGAATGTAATACCCACATTTGAGTGCCTTCCGAGTCTTTGAACCTTTTGGGGTCCGGCAGCATCATGAGATAGTGATGGTCAGGGCTGACCCTCGGACAGACGCAGGATGACCTCTTGAGCAGGATGACCTTGTCTCCGGGCTTCAGTTCATGACGTCCCCCTGTAGTAAGCCATGAACTATTAGTACTATCATACAATATTGTATAAATGTTCTATGGGTTTTTCAGAATTAACAGCTGAAGTAAATTGGTTTCATTATCTTTGAATGTAGTTATACATTTTAATGTAACATCAAGCCATTGTGTTCATTCTGTTTAAACTTAATTAACGGTAAATAAAAAGAGGAAATATTAAGGTGAATATATTCAATAAAGATTCCAATATGATTTGATTATTTTATGATTGGAGGAGAGGGAAATGTTAAAATATTCGCTCCCTAGCGCTCTCCCGCGCGCGAATGGCAGAGATGGCGTTGTTTACAAAGTTACCAGATATAAAAGCCATAAATGAGTGAGTAGTTAACTAGAACGAGAAGTAGTCTCAAAAGTTTTGTTGTTATAATTTACTAAGGTGGAAGATTATTGGCTGGCTATCAATTATATTTACTAAGAACGAGGATTATTGGCTATCAATTATATTTACTAAGAACGAGGATTATTGGCTGTCTATCAATTATATTTACTAAGAACGAGGATTATTGGCTATCAATTATATTTACTAAGAACGAGGATTATTGGCTATCAATTATATTTTCTAAGAACGAGGATTATTGGCTGTCTATCAATTATATTTACTAAGAACGAGGATTATTGGCTGTCTATCAATTATATTTACTAAGAACGAGGATTATTGGCTGGCTATCAATTTTATTTACTAAGAACGAGGATTATTGGCTGTCTATCAATTATATTTACTAAGAATGAGGATTATTGGCGGCTGTCTATCAATTATATTTACTAAGAACGAGGATTATTGGCTGGCTATCAATTATATTTACTAAGAACGAGGATTATTGGCTGGCTATCAATTATATTTACTAAGATCGAAGATTACTGGCTGGCTATCAATTTTATTTACTAAGGACGAAGATAATTGGCTTACTACCTATTATCTTAATTACCGTGAATCATGAGTATCATAAAGAAATTGGGAGGAAAAAATGTATTTACTTTGTGAATGGACGTTTTGAATCTGTCCCAGAATTCTCTCGAAGCCCGCCTTCTCCAAGTCACGGTCCAACGCCTTCACCTCCAGAACTGAGGAAAAACAACAGAAAATTACAGTGTCGAATCCTGACAAATAATATGTCAACGAGCTACAACGTCACAAACCGACTAATAAATATGTCAACAAATTACACTTTGAAGTCTTGATATCTAATATTAAACTT
Source organism: Bulinus truncatus (assembly GCA_021962125.1). Classification (NCBI taxonomy): domain Eukaryota; kingdom Metazoa; phylum Mollusca; class Gastropoda; family Planorbidae; genus Bulinus; species Bulinus truncatus. Next base: position 2,126,270 of record JAGDYQ010000170.1, on the reverse strand, counting down.
GCTTGATACTTCAGACAAAGACGTATATAACTGTGTATGTTATAATTCGATTTCTAACCATTTCCTTTTTTTTTTGTATTGTTTGCTAAGTTTTCGAAGTTTCAGTTTTCCACTGTCCTCCTGCATCTATGTATCACGTGCAACATTCCCTGTCACTCGTTCGTCTGTTTTTTTTTTCTCGTTCATTTTCTGTACTGTTTCTGGCCAGAGGCGTAGCTATGGGAGGGGGCGGGGTGTACATATGTCCCCGGGCGCTCTCACAATGGGGCGCCAAATTTATATTTTACATATTATATGATTTTCGAATGGGGAGGGGGCGCTAAAATGTATTTAAAAGGTATACAGCCCCGGGCGCGAGTTAAGCACTGCAACTGGCTATCTTCTTTCATATGTCAGTGGCTTCTCTTTTCTGTCATTTCGGGATTCACCTCTTATTGTAACAGAAATTTATATAGGTAATGTAAAAAAAAAACCCATCAAAAAGACCACAGTGGAGATACAGGATAATAAAATATCCTATACTCAGTTTGTTTTCAGCCTGTTAAAGCAAACTGTTTATATTATCAGCGGTTCTCAATAGGGAGCGACCGATAATCGGATCGGTATCGGACCGATATTGGCACTATCGGTTAATATCGGATCGACCGATTTTTGTAGGGAGCGACCGATAGTCGAACCGATATTGGCACTATGGGTTAAATATCGGACCGGCCGTTTTTTGGCTGCCGATACATTTTTTTTTTCACATCAGAGTTGCAGAAAAAAAAATCCATAAATAACCCAATTCTATAACCAGATCAGACAAGATTTAAAAAAAAAGGAAAAAAAAACACGTACACAGAAATTGTCACGTCCACAAAAATTGCACCAGCGATATGACTTTGAAACAATAGGATTGGCATTTTTTAATTCTAATGTATGACCTTGAATGGTACAATTAGTGAACATCTGTGTGTATTTTGTTTTGGGATGGAAAGTTGGGGGGGGGGGGGGAACAAGACTTACGTGTGGGCGAAGTGTTACGAAATATGACAGGGAAGGGGTGAGCATGGGTTGACATACACATATTTTAGATTTTTCTATATTGTTATCCCATTAATTTTTTTTTAAATAAACAGGTTTCTTAGTAGATTGCTAATCGCAAAAAGGTTTTTTTTTTTAGAACCACTGGATTATATAGCCAGAGCCGTAGCTAGCTATTATTGCGCCCTGTTCGAATTACATTTCCGGCGCAGCTCTCTAGATTTGAAAAGTAAAAAAAAAATAAGCTAACAGCATATGAAAACTCCATTTCTGCGTTTTTATCTGTTCGGCTCTGTGTGCGCTTTTATCTGTCAGCTCTGTGTGAGCTTTTATCTGTTCGGCTATTTGCAGTCCTCAAACAGCTGTGCCCTCCCTAAGCTCCTGATTACAGGTAAGGGGGACATGGTGTACTCCAGAGTACAGATACCTGCGTTGAACGCTCACGTTTCCATCATAGTGGAATCTATTAATAGCTCACCGTAAGTCGCGTTGCTGCAGGCGAACTTCATTAAGTCCATCCATCCCAGCCCGTACCAGCTTTCTTCACATGAAGCACAGCGACCTGGAAAACACAAGTCACGCGGGTGTAATGAATGAAGACGAAAAACAGGGAAATGTGGATGTGGGGAGGGGGTAGCATGGAGGGAGGGGGAAAGGATCGATTAATGGTCGGGTGGGGCGCAGAGATCAGCATAACAGTAATCAAAGTCAAAGTTATAAGTATGAACTAAGAGGACATTGATGGGAAGACCTAAGAAAGCATGAATGAGATTTTTGTAGCCAAAACAACGTTGTTTAAATCTGATTGGATAATTTATCCCAATGGAATAAATCTATTGAAAGTAACAATACAAGAAAATACTAAAACTAGTGCTGAAATAGTGCTGTTAGCATTTCAAAGGTTGATAAAACTACATAATGCAAGGCCCGATTAAGGCCTAGGCACTATAGGCACAATGCCTAGAGCCTACAAACAAAAATAGGGCCTACAAAAGTGAAAAATAAATATTTTTTTTTTTAAATTTACAATTATATAATGTTAAATTAGTTACAATTAATCAATCAGTGCCTAGGGCCTACAAAATCCTTACTCGGGCCCTGATTACATGAATTGACTTTCTAAACAGGGGCAATAACACTGACTGTTAAAATTCTCTAAGCATTAAAAATAGCAAAAAAAAAAACAGAGGTACATGAAATGACTTACTCTCTAAACACTGACATATCTGCTTCTGGTTATCACAGAAGTTAGCCAGTTGACCAGTGTTGTTATTGTTCTTATAGAAGACAGTACACCTGACATCTGTGGATGGACATAAAACAAAGGCCGGATGTAGAATTGGGACACGTCTTCCAGCCACAATGTGTTTGAATACCATTATTTTAAAACTGTCAATTAATATACTAATACTTGATATTAATGAAAAATTTGATGCCCTCATAACTTTATTAAAAGTTTTTATTCCTAAACTGTAAAACCGTAAAACAAAATGTTTACTACATAAACTGATAAAGTGATAAACAAATAGATGAAGTCTTTTGATAAAGTGTAACACTGTGTGTTTTGTTTTAGACACGATTTGTGCCAGAGAGTATCTTTTGATAATGCACAAATTGTGAAATTTACTGTACTTTGTTTTAAACACCATTTGTGTCAGAGTATTTTTTGATAATGCACAAATTGTGTAATTTACTGTACTTTGTTTTAAACGTCATTTGTGTCAGAGAGTATTTTTTGATAATGCACAAATTGTGTAATTTACTGTACTTTGTTTTAAACGCCATTTGTGCCAGAGAGTATATTTAAGGAATGGAAATCTGTTGGGCTTGGTCGAAAGTATTCATCGACTTACCTGGATTATAGTAATCATACACCTGGACCTTGGCAGGTTGCAGGTTCTCTGCCATGTGCTCCTGTCTGGCTCTGAGTTTGAAACACTTGGTCTCCCTGTGGGTCAGCTGTTGGGACAGGGTAACGGAACACAAGAATGTTAGTTTCACAAAAATCTATCGGCTAGGTTTCTGGGCATGATACATAAACTATGAAGTCCAGCAATACTCAAATTTTGCATATCAATCAATCAGGACCGGCCCTTAGCCCGATTTGACCGATTGCTCCGAATCGGGCCATGCACCTAGCAAGGGGCCCCGCAATTTAGATTTAGCATATCACTATTAGTCATGGCTTTCGTCACAGGCTTTTAAAGATTAGAAGAGAGGAAGCTCGCAAGCATTCGTTAAATATGCCCCTGCAATTCGTTAGGCCAGCACTGCAATCAATGAATTAAGATATAAGTCAGTCAGTCCGTCTTGCGATGACTTAGGTGTCGTCCACACTGTCAGAGACAACACAGAAGTACATACCTCATCCACATACAGGACGATGGACCTCTGAGACTTCTCGTAGTGGTCAATTTTACCTTTTAGCTTCATCTGGTGTCCAGGCGCCACGGAGATTAGAAAGTTGTTGAAGCGGTCAGTTGAACAAGCGCATGGCCAAAAAAAAAAGAACATAACGCTTTATTAACATTACATTCGTTGAAATAAAGGACTTGTACACAAAAGCTAAGTATAACAGAATGTAATTCAAAAGTTCTCATACTGTAAATAGCCTGCCAACTCCCCCCCCCCCAATTAATTACTCAGAAGCAGATGAACAAAAATTATATCTAACTAAAAGAAATTACAAAAAAAAATGTCTATTATATACAGATATCATTGTCTTATATCTAGATTGATCTAAATAGATCTGGATATAAATTGCCCAAGTTGGCAGCACATCTACCGAGCTTTAACAAATGAGACTCGAGGAAAGTCGACAATTGGTTTTGAGCGCCAACACGTGATCCACTCTCTTTCACACGTCAACGTCACGTGAGCACGGCTATTTTCATCTCAACAAACTATCATGTGACACGCGTGACCAGTGGCGTAGCTACAGCTAGTGGCGCCCGGTGGTACTCCCCAGGAATGCTGTCCCATGGTCCCTGTTACAAAAAAGTGGCCGCTAGCAGTTAAAGTAAGTTAGGCCCAATAACTATGTGGTTCAAATTATCCTTACATTCTCCAGGTCTTCCTCAACGGGCAGGTAGCCTGTGAACATCCCGATGTCAATCACCGACATCCCTGTCGTCTTGTTACCTAAAAACCTGTGGCAGGGTGAACGAAGGCAGGGTGAATGAGGAGACGGTGAATGATAATGAAATCACTTCATTAATAATAAAGTTATATTAGAGTATTTAGTTTTTGAGTCGTAGACATATCAACGCTGACCTTAATTATAATCACAACTCAATACTCAAATGGCTAGTCGGCCATACAATGTTTCGCTGCATACCCTCATCATACAGATGTGATGTAACCAGCTAACAACAACCAGTTATTAAAAGTACAATTAGACAACCCAAAACGTAAGTAAGATTGTAAGAATGTTATGAAACGGAGGAGTTCGTGCTTGAGTGAGTGAGTGTGTGTGTGTGTGTGTGTGTGTGTATTGACAATGGCGTGGCACCTCTTTGGTGGACTCACCTTACACAGACCTCCACACAGATTACAGAGGCGCTGTATGGTCGAACAGATCGCCGCGGGCGTCCAATCTTGGAGACGAAATGATCGCTCCCAGTGTCGGAGCTGAGCAGGTTAAATAAAAATAAACAAACAAATGAATAAAATTTAGATAAATGAACTATTATATATATATATATATATATATATATATATATATATATATATATAAAGCGATTTGGGCTCTGCGTTAAATCGAAAGTAAAGAATTAATACAACAGTATTCCAGTTTAAAATACAATCATGAAAAAAATCGGATCTGCCCGAAACCGAAAATAACCGAGTCTACCGATCAAGCCTAAGGGGATATAACTCTATGCAAAGGTTTTGCAGGGTGCGGCTAGAATAAATGTATTTCACATTAATGGAGCATATGATTTTTTTAAAATCTAAGCTGAACAGTTTAAAAAAAAAAGTAGACTATTTGATCATGAAGTCTTGGATCAATGTAGAAACTTTCATACAGTGATGTTTACGCTTTTTTTTTTTAAGTACGACGCTAGTGCCGGGAATCGAACCGGAACTCTATGGATGTGAGGCAGATGCTCTAGGCTGATAGTAAAATGTATTAGAATAGCTTCTAGTAATTCAATACATTTCAATAAGCCATATGCATTACAATACGCATATAACTGTATTCTAGCTAATGATGCTTGGCAACTAAATCCACCATATCCTTAAACTCTAACCTAACGAATTAAAGAAACAGAGAATAGAATGATTTGAATTACAGAAACTATCAGTTCCTTTAGCAGTGGCGTAGGAAGGGTACTGCGAGTCGTGCTGCTCCACGTGGCGTCGAAAGAGTTCCTTTTTAAACGTTTTTTGTACTTTTCAGATTGGGAGGAAGGCGCCAAAAATATAACTCGCACAGGGCGCCGACAACAGCTCCCTCTCTCTCTCTCTATCTGAACTCTCTCTGAACTCTCTCAGTGTAACTGCGGGCTGAGACTTAGCCCTTTAAAGCCCGTGGGATCAAACTCGCTGTGTTCCTCAACATCTGGGAACTGACATACAGGGGTCAATGACAAGGCAACCCGTCTTGTCCACCCTGAGGTCCGCCAGTCCGGGGGCACTCGAAAAAACACGTGACCTACGGTTTCCTCAATCTCTCTGAAGTGTCGGCAAAGGGAATCGACTTTGACAATCGGCATGGGCCATCGGCATTGGCCATCGACATTGGCCATCGACACTGGCCATCGACATTGGACATCGACATTGGCCATCGACATTGGCCATCGACATTGGCCATCGACATTGGACATCGACAATGGCCATCGACAATGGCCATCGACATTGGCCATCGACATTGGACATCGACATTGGACATCGACAATGGCCATCGACAATGGCCATCGACATTGGCCATCGACATTGGCCATCGACATTGGACATCGACAATGGCCATCGACATTGGCCATCGACATTGGACATCGACAATGGCCATCGACAATGGCCATCGACATTGGCCATCGACATTGGCCATCGGCATTGGCCATCGGCATTGGCCATCGACATTGGCCATCGACATCGACATCGACATTGGCCATCGACATCGACATTGGCCATCGGCATTGGCCATCGACATTGGCCATCGGCATTGGCCATCGACATTGGCCATCGGCATTGGCCATCGGCATTGGGCCTCAACCTCCGCTCAATAACTAGCTCTATCCACTTGATGCATGTTTTATTAAACCATCGTAAGCTGTAAACAAACAATGGTACTCATTCTAAAAATAAAAAAAGAGTGTTCACATAACATTTCCCTGTCTAACAATTGTCTGAACTTAGCATTGAAAGCTCACTGACCGATAATATTAACTGTAAACAGGCAAAAAATAAACCGTTAATAAACCCAATTACAATGTTTATTATTAATTTTTTCTCTATTTTTTTTACGTTTCAAGATTTATGTCACAGAGATTGGTACATTTGGACAGGAAGTTAATTACAGGTGACATAGTTCAATTTAGTCTTAAAATACGTTAAAAAGGCGCTATCATGTGTATAAATAAGGGCAGACAATCGACTGCTTCGATTCTATATTAGTAACGGCTGACCTCCCCTTTCCGTTTAGCAATGCCCCCCCCCCTCCCTCCTCTTCCCTTCTAACGATCCTACTCATATTAAGACTGGATACTTGACATACAGAGTGTTTCATTCCGTGGTACAATCTCACAATACGTCTGTTTATAAATGTGTACTTTTGGATCTATATACTGATTTAATATGACATCTCTCAGTCATATTGTCAGTTCACATCTATTAGTTCTCTGGCATATTGTCCGTTCACATCTATTAGCTGTCTTATTGCCAGTTCACATCTATTAGTTCTCTGTCAAATCGTCAACTTACATCTATTAGCTGGTATATTGTCAGTTTGCATCTATTAGTTGTCTGTCATATTGTTAGTTCACATCTATTAGCTGTCTGTCATATTGTCAGTTCACATCTATTAGTTCTCTGTCATATCGTCAACTTACATCTATTAACTGTCATATTGTCAGTTCACATCTATTAGTTCTCTTTCATATCGTCAACTTACATCTATTAGCTGTCATATTGTCAGTTCACATCTATTAGTTCTCTGTCATATCGTCATCTTTTATCTATTAGCTGTCATATTTCCATTTCACATCTATTAGTTCTCTGTCTTATCGCCAACTTACATCTTTTAGCTGTCATATTGCCAGTTCACATCTGTTAGTTCTCTGTCATATCGTCAACTTACATCTAACATATGTCATCTTGTCAGTTCACATCTATTAGTTCTCTATTTTATTTACCTCAACGAAAGGTCAGATTACCTGTTTTCCTCATCGTCAGAGGTCAAGTTCAAGCCCTTGACCTTCTTCTTCCAGAGGGTCTGTATCCTCGGCTGCACAGAAGGGAAAGTGAAGTCCTCGTATTCCTCCCCGTCCTCTTCGTCCTCTTTACTGACGTCCTCTTCACAGTCCATTGAGCACGGCTCGCACTTTGACCTTTAAAAAGTACGTGTCCACAGAGAGAGGGAAAAAAAAAACACGTTTAATAAAAATGTCCATTTTGATTTTTTAAACTAAACTGTTTCCGTTAGTGCGAAACTTCTGAGACCCCCCCTCCCGCCCCCACCCAGTGGCGCCGAGAGCAAACACGGTCCCCAGGGCAGGACATCATTGCGGGCCCCTTAATAAACAATAAGTCGTGAAAAAATTGACATGGTCGGGGCGGCCGGGCCCCCTTACAGTTGCGGGCCCCCCTGGCAATGAGCCATCCCTCTCGGAGTGCCTGCCCCCCCCCCCACCCCCCCTTCCTTTCACCTCACGCTCTTGCGGGTGAAGAAGAGAATGAACTCGAACTGGCGATAGACGGAAACCAGTTAACGCGTACATTCTGCTTAAAGAGTTCACGCGTGATGATTGTTGACATATATTCTTCTTGACTTTCGGAAACAATCCCCCCCCCCCCGGTTCAAAACGTCATTCATTATGTTTTGACAATGATTAAAGAAGTGTGAAACGTCCCACTGATTTATCACTGATCTTTTTTTCCAACCAGTGATTATTTAGACACGCCGCCACATTCTGACTAGAGAAGCGGTTCTCAGGCTTCTTCGTGACTCTACCACCCCACTCCCCTCAAATGATGAGAAAGGATGTCCGAGGGTACCCCCTCTCACCCCCTTACAATAAGATCCTCAGAATATAAATGTTCGTATGTTCATAATTGCACGTGGCTGAATTTTTTTTTTCTAATGCGATACTTTGGTACTTTTTATGTCTCTGTGGTTGATCAGACGCCTCATCATACGAGACATTTCATCATTGCAACATTTCATCATACGAGACATTTCATCATTGCAACATTTCATCATTGCAACATTTCATCATTGCAACATTTCATCATTATAGGGTTAGGGTTAGGTAACTGTTTCAACATGTTGCCGAAATTGCTCAGTATGTTACTTACTTAATTACACGTACATGTACTTATGTTTGCAAATGTTGCAATGATGAATTGCTATAATGATGAAATGTTGCAATGATGAAATGTCTCGTATGATGAAATGTCAGGGAACCGTCGCTGCGTACCTCCTGCATCCTGAACTTTCCCGTGCCCCCCCCCCCCTCTTGGGAGGTACGTGTACCATCGCTTGAGAACCGCGTGACTTAATAAGTAGAGTCGAGGCTTAATAAGTAGAGTCGAGACTTAATAAGTAGAGTCGAGACTTAATAAGTAGAGTCGTGACTTAATAATTAGAGTCGTGACTTAATAAGTAGAGTCGTGACTTAATAAGTAGAGTTGTGACTTAATAAGTAGAGTCGAGACTTAATAAGTAGAGTCGAGGCTTAATAAGTAGAGTCGAGACTTAATAAGTAGAGTCGAGACTTAATAAGTAGAGTCGTGACTTAATAATTAGAGTCGTGACTTAATAAGTAGAGTCGTGACTTAATAAGTAGAGTTGTGACTTAATAAGTAGAGTCGAGACTTAATAAGTAGAGTCGAGGCTTAATAAGTAGAGTCGAGACTTAATAAGTAGAGTCGTGACTTAATAAGTAGAGTCGTGACTTAATAAGTAGAGTCGAGACTTACTTCTTGTAGTCCCAGAAGAAACTGTGCAGCAGCGTGTTGTGCTGGTGGGTCACCACGGTGACGTCAAACTGGCAGTTGGTCCTGTCCTCGGGGACGTTGAACCTGACCTCCACCTGCATCATACCGACACCCGTGCCCTCAGCCTCCAAGTGAAGTTTCCCGCCTGTAGGAACCTGGGAGCGTGACGTGGTTAAAGAAGTTGTTTGTGTTTTTAAAATGTTTTTATTTTTTTTTGAAATGCATGACAGGTAAAACTTAAGTACGCATTTTAAAATTAAAATCAATGATTACCAAAATCAACTGTTACGTTTTTGAGGGATTCTAGGCAATGTTACATTGCAGGCCCTAGGAAAAGTCTTAATGTGGGCCCAAGAAATAGTTTACCTTAAGGGTCCTAGGCAAAGCTGCAATAAGAGCCCTAGGCTTAGTTATATCAGAAACACTTCGCAAAGGAACATTAGGGTGCCTAGGCAAAGGAACATTAGGAGGCCCTAGGCAAAGGAACATTAGGGGGCCCTAGGAAAAGGAACATTAGTGGGGCCTAGACAAAGGAACATTAGGAGGCCCTAGGCAAAGGAACATTAGGGGGCCCTAGGAAACGGAACATTAGTGGGGCCTAGACAAAGGAACATTAGGGGGCCCTAGGAAAAGGAACATTAGTGGGGCCTAGACAAAGGAACATTAGGGGGCCCTAGGCAAAGGAACATTAGGGGATCCAAGGCAAAGGAACATTAGGGGACCCTGGGCAAAGGCACATTTGAGGACTTTTAGGCAATGGTACATTAGGGGCTCCTAGATAAAGATAAATTTAGGGCCCTCTGGCAACGTTACTTTAGGGGGGGGGCACATCCAAAAAACTCTGTAATTGTTGCTGCATGGGAATATCGGGACGCTAATAGTCTTCGACAACAGGGAACCCCACGGACATCCCTAAAGTGTTCATTCATGCTAGACATTTTTTGGTAAAGTGAAAATAATTGCCCTAAAATAGGGTCCACCAATCCAGTGTTTATCTTATCCGTTATTAGAATGGCCCTTACTTCAGTGAGTGGCAGAACCAGCATTCTGGAAACACAAGAAAATAAGTAAATACTAAGCCACATATTTTTTGAATAAGTTTTAACTGAGATACAGTTAGCTTCAATCGTTACATAACTTGTTGATGTTTTAGTTTTACATTATGTTTGGCCATTTTATTTGGTCCTTCTCATTCGTTTTAACACGCTCGCAGTTTAAAATAAATAAATTAATTAATAAATTGGGGGAGCTAACTCGAATAATAAAGTCGGGAAATCATGACCAATGACAATCTTTTTAGTCTCCCCTTAAATGAAATGAGCTGAAAGAAATCTAGCAAGAAACAGTTCGCACACAGAAATATGTCATTTTTTTTTGGCTTATAAGATAAAAAAAAAAACTGCGAACAAATTAAAGAAAAATTTAGACCGACCTTAGGAACGGATTTAACGACCATCGCATCCTCTGGGGTCAGCGAGATGGACTTTCTGAAGTGGTCATCAACCTCTGACCTGATGTGGCACGTCATGTCCAGTATGGCGGAGTATGACTTGATACTGTACTCGGATAGTGCCTGCAGACCGACAACTGTGTCCTGGTTAAATAAAACAGCCAGTGGTCAGCGAAACATGAATATTTATTTCTTTATTTTCATGAATAATTTATGAATCAACAAACTATTTCATTATATTTCTTTTAAAACATTTTCTCATTATAAATTTTGCCGGCCAAGTGATTCTGAAATAACAGACTGTAATACAATGGTGAAGGTTTTGTGTTCAAATCTCCACCATGAATTGGAAGGCGAACAGTTAAGTAGTTTAGATTTTTTTAAAGATCCTCTAGGGATGAAATATTTATCACTAAGATCCTATAACGGTTCTTGTAGTGCCCTAATTTCATCCACAATAATGCCGAGAGTGCTATTGATATGGAGGCACCACGGGAGACATAGGTAAGTGACTGGATTCTCTGGGAGTTGAACCTAAAGCTCACAACATAAAAATCCATCTGCAGTATGCTGGTCGGGCTTAGCACCCAAAGTACCACCAAGTCATACTATGTAGTGTGTAATCAGAGGCCCCAGCCCAAGTTAAATGAGGGGCCCAATACAAAGGAACCTTTGGGGGCCCTAGACAAAGCTATTTTATGGGCCCTAGACAAAGTTATTTTACGGGCCCTAGACAAAGCTACTTTATGGGCCCTAGACAAAGTTACTTTACGGGCCCTAGACAAAGCTACTTTATGGGCCCTAGACAAAGTTACTTTACGGGCCCTAGACAAAGCTACTTTATGGGCCGTAGACAAAGTTTCTTTACGGGCCCTAGACAAAGTTACTTTATGGGCCCTAAACAAAGCTACTTCATGGGCCCTAGACAAAGTAACTTTATGGGCCCTAGACAAAGTTACTTTACGGGCTCTAGACTAAACTACTTCATGGGCCCTAGACAAAGTTACTTTACGGGCCCTAGACAAAGTTACTTTATGGGCCCTAGACAAAGCTACTTCATGGGCCCTAGACAAAGTAACTTTACGGGCCCTAGAAAAGCTACTTTATGGGCCGTAGACAAAGTTACTTTACGGGCTCTAGACAAAGTTACTTTATGGTTCGTAGACAAAGTTACTTCATGGACCCTAGACTAAACTACTTTATGGGCCCTAGACTAAACTACTTTACGGGCCCTAGACAAAGTTACTTTATGGGCCCTAGACAAAGCTACTTTACGGGCCCTATACTAAACTACTTTATGGTCCCTAGGCAAAGTTACTTTATGGGCCCTAGACAAAGTTACTTTACGGGCCCTAGGCAAAGCTACTTTATGGGCCGTAGACAAAGTTTCTTTACGGGCCCTAGACACTTTATGGGCCCTAGACAAAGTTACTTTACGGGCTCTAGACTAAACTACTTTATGGGCCCTAGACTAAACTACTTTATGGGCCCTAGACAAAGTTACTTTACGGGCCCTAGACAAAGTTACTTTATGGGCCCTAGACAAAGTTACTTTACGGGCCCTAGACAAAGCTACTTTATGGGCCCTAGACAAAGTTACTTTACGGGCTCTAGACAAAGTTACTTTATGGTTCGTAGACAAAGTTACTTCATGGACCCTAGACTAAACTACTTTATGGGCCCTAGACTAAACTACTTTATGGGCCCCAGGCAAAGTTACTTTATGGGCCCTAGACAAAGCTACTTTATGGGCCCTAGACTAAACTACTTTATGGGCCCCAGGCAAAGTTACTTTATGGGCCCTAGACAAAGTTACTTTATGGGCCCTAGACTAAACTACTTTATGGGCCCTAGACTACTTTATGGGCCCTAGGCAAAGTTACTTTATGGGCCCTAGACTAAACTACTTTATGGGCCCCAGGCAAAGTTACTTTATGGGCCCTAGACAAAGCTACTTTATGGGCCCTAGACTAAACTACTTTATGGTCCCTAGGCAAAGTTACTTTATGGGGCCTAGACAAAGTTACTTTATGGGCCCTAGACTAAACTACTTTATGGGCCCTAGACTACTTTATGGGCCCTAGGCAAAGTTACTTTATGGGCCCTAGACTAAACTACTTTATGGGCCCTAGACTAAGTTACTTTGTAGAATATTATAAAACAACGAATTGTTGCCGATGATGGAATATAATTATAAAGGGGCATTCAAATTTAGCTTCGCTAAAATTCTAACAATCAAGAAATTAAACAATGGAACATCAATTTTTTTTGTATTAATTCTAAAGGCTTTTAAAAAATACTTCACCCGATAAAACAATTCTTAAATACATAATCGTCTAACCCGTGTGTCTCCCTCAGGTAGTTTTCATATCGTGCGGTGTATGCGTTCTAACCGTGTTTTTCCCTCGCAGGTAGTTTTCATATCGTATTGTGTTCATGGCAATAAAGGCCAATGTTCTTTTCTATTGCAGCATTTCGTATATTTCTATGCTATCCCTTCTGTCGGATTTCGTTCAGCCAGCTTCAGAAGGCTTTCCCCACTAGTTTTGAAACTAAATGTCCCTCTTCTGTAACATTAATTTCAAAAGTCTTCATGTTTCTTTCTTTCTTTTTTTTTACCTGCGTAGAAATGAAAGCGCCCTGTGAGTTCCTCTGCGTCAGGAGCCAGCCCACGATACCGGTGCTGGTGGTGATGTCCCCGCGGGCCAGGAACGTCAGCAGGGCGTAGGACGTTATCTCCACGGCCAGCGCGCCCGGCTGTTTGGTGTACCAGTATGGCTTCTCGTGCGACTTGTAGTCCTCTTCGGTACCGGGCGACCAGTAGGTGAAACCTGGAATTGAATTGGGAATGAGTTGGTAGAATGATAGGATAAAAAAGTCTCGGTTCTCAACAAGAAATACGCGTGCCCCAAGAAGGTACCGGGAAATGTGATGCTGAGGTACGCAGCGACATACAATTTCCCATTTTAAAACGACCAACTGTCCGAAAAAAAAAAGGTCAGCCAGTTTGCTGCATGACTCATCACCAAATCACGTAACTCAAATATCGCATTAGCACGGTATGATAAATTTTCATTAAGAAAAAAAAATACATTTATTCGCGAACTTTTGTTTGGGGGGGGGGGGTAACCGCAGAAATATTTTCGTACTCTTTGGGGTACAGTCACGAAAAAATGTTGAGAAAACTGGGATATAGGATAGATGGTTACTAGAATTCATCGGTGAAATTAAGTAAAGGAAAATAAACGGCTGGTCAGATAAATGCTTGTTTCGAAAAAAAACTGGTTAAGATAATTTGTAAATGAAAACTCTGAATTGAATTGTTAAGTTAGTTGGATGATGGATGGAGTGAATGATGGATTGATGAAATAAAGATTAGAATGGTGAATGACTGCTCAGTTGAATGAATATATTCAGACATTAGTTTAGATAAACTTTAGCGTATTCTGTAGCTAAATGGCGATTAAATTTATCTACATGATAGATGGACAGAAGAATGAATACATGAATCGGTAAAAGACTAATAAGATAAATGCGTATTCTGACATCTGTTTCGCGGTAACATTTTTTTTTTACATTTTGATGAATTGATTGAGTTAAACTACCAAGTTGGTAGTACCAACTGATTGAGTAATGAATGGATGGATGGATGGATGGATAACTGGATAAAAAAAGGAATAGTTTGGTTACCAGTTCAGTAGATGAAATGGATTGGTTGAAGGACATATGGATAAAATGATCACATGACTGGATGGATCTGATAAATGGATGACTGGGAGAAAAAATGAACTAATGGATTATTTAGTGCGCAACTGGATAATTTGTGGATATATTTTGGATGTAAGGAGATGTTTTTTTTTGTTTCTTAATGGATAGCAAAGTATATTATGGAAAACTAGCTGTATCCTGCAAAACCTTTGCATAGAGTTATATCCCTTAGGCTTGATCGGTAGGCTAGGTTATTTTTTGGTTTCGGGCAGATCCGATTTTTTAATGATTGTATTTTAAACTGCAATACTGTTGTATGAATATCGCTATTATATTATTAGATGGATTCAATAGATAGCTATAATTTTTTTTATAGATAATGAATAATGCAATCATAGACGAAGGAGAGAATTGAGGATATAAAATATGTTGGTGAAACTTGCGAGATGGGAAGATACAAGAGGACAGACAGACAGATCAACAGATGTACCGTCTGGCGAGGACTTGGCCAACGACTGCAGCCTCTTGACCACTCCCTCGCTGGCCGGCGATCCCGCTAGAGTCAGGGCGTAAGCGCTGATGGCCAAAGCCAGTGGACGGTCAGTCTGGGCCAGGGTCGTCTCTATGAACCTCAGGGCTCTGACAGCCACCTCCACATGGCCCTTAAATGGAGAAGGAAACGGAACAAAACATGTACCGGTCTAATCATATAAACATGGAACAAAACATATACCGGTCTAATCATATAAACACGGAACAAAACATATACCGGTCTAATCATATAAGCACGGAACAAAACATATACCGGTCTAATCATATAAACACGGAACAAAACATATACCGGTCTAATCATATAAACACGGAACAAAACATATACCGGTCTAATCATATAAACACGGAACAAAACATATACCGGTCTAATCATATAAACACGGAACAAAACATGTACCAGTCTAATCAACGCGGAACAAAACATGTACCAGTCTAATCAACACGGAACAAAACATGTACCAGTCTAATCAACACAGAACAAAACATGTACCAGTCTAATCAACACGGAACAAAACATGTACCAGTCTAATCAACACGGAACAAAACATGTACCAGTCTAATCATTCCAATTTCGAAGCCTTAATATCACTTTTCTTAAAATGAGCTTTTATTAAAATTTATTAAAAAGTAAAAAAAAGCAAAAAAAAAAAAAACCCAAAAAAGCAAACAAACAAAAACTCATCAGATCATAGAAATATTTATATCTTTTATGATTACTTCTAATATAATGTAATAAAGATAATTCATTTCAACTAATTATAAATCAACTAATGTAACAATATATATAAAGTATATTGAAATCACCCACGCTTTTAATTTAAGTAATGAAAAAAAGGGGGGGGGGTAATCCAAAGGGCCCTAACGACATAGTTGATTAGGGTCGCCCATCGACATAGCTTGTCAAGTAGCCTATCGATATATTTAGTCAGTGACCACCCCCAGCTCCCCCCCCCCCCCATCGACACAGTGTACTTGTCGTACCCAGCTGAACACTCGTCACCTGCTAGGTCCGAGCTGCGACGCGGTCGCCAGTTCAATTCGGCTGTCCCTCAGCCTCTTTGTGACGTCCTTATCTAACGCACCGGGGTAGGTCTCGCCCATGATCTCAGTCGTAAGCGAGTCCTGGTCCTGCGAGATCAGCGCGCTTGACCTCGCCCCCGGGCTGAGAATGTTCGGGCGTCGAAAGAACTGGTCCGATCCGGTAAATGTTTGTCTAAACCGAATGGGCGTCGTGGCTGGAATGGAGTACTGGGTGTTGGTGTCATCACCGCGGGCGGCTGCGCGCACTCTTCTGATCCCCCCTGTCATAGCCACTACCTCATGTCATAGCCACTACCCCTGTCATAGCCACTACCTCATGTCATAGCCACTACCTCATGACATAGCCACTACCTCATGTCATAGCCACAACCTCATGTCATAGCCACTACCCCTGTCATAGCCACTACCTCATGTCATAGCCACTACCCCTGTCATAGCCACTACCTCATGTCATAGCCACTACCTCATGTCATAGCAACTACCCCTGACATAGCCACTACCTCATGACATAGAAGCTATCCCTGTCATAGCCACTACCTCATGACATAGCAGCTACCAGTGTCATAGCCACTACCTCATGACATAGCAACTACCCCTGTCATAGCCACTACCTCATGTCATAGCCACTACCTCATGTCATAGCCACTAACCCTGTCATAGCCACTACCTCATGTCATAGCCACTACCTCATGTCATAGCCACTACCCCTGTCATAGCCACTACCCCTGTCATAGCCACTACCTCATGTCATAGCCACTACCTCATGTCAAAGCCACTACCTCATGTCATAGTCACTACCCCTGTCATAGCAACTACCTCATGTCATAGCCACTACCTCATGTCATAGCCACTACCTCATGTCATAGCCACTACCTCATGTCATAGCCACTACCTCATGTCATAGCCACTACTTCATGTCATAGCCACTACCTCATGTCATTGCCACTACCTCATGTCATTGCCACTACCTCATGTCATAGCCACTACCTCATGTCATAGCCACTACCTCATGTCATAGCCACTACCCCTGTCATAGCCACTACCCCTGTCATAGCCACTACCTCATGTCATAGTCACTGCCCCTGTCATAGCAACTATCTCATGTCATATCCACTACCTCATGTCATCGCCACTACCTCATGTCATAGCCACTACCTCATGACATAGCAACTACCCCTGTCATAGCCACTACCTCATGTCATAGCAACTACCCCTGTCATAGCAACTACCTCATGTCATAGCCACTACCTCATGTCATAGCCACTACCTCATGTCATAGCAACTACCCCTGTCATAGCCACTACCTCATGACATAGCAGCTATCCCTGTCATAGCCACTACCTCATGACATAGCAGCTACCAGTGTCATAGCCACTACCTCATGTCATAGCCACTACCTCATGTCATAGCCACTACCTCATGTCATAGCCACTACCTCATGTCATAGCCAATACCTCATGTCATAGCCAATACCTCATGTCATAGCCACTACCCCTGTCATAGCCACTACCCCTGTCATAGCCACTACCCCTGTCATAGCCACTACCTCATGTCATAGCCACTACCTCATGTCAAAGCCACTACCTCATGTCATAGCCACTACCTCATGTCATAGCCACTACCTTATGTCATAGCCACTACCTCATGTCATAGCCACTACCTCATGTCATAGCCACTACCTCATGACATAGCAACTACCCCTGTCATAGCCACTACCTCATGTCATAGCAACTACCCGTGTCATAGCAACTACCTCATGTCATAGCCACTACCTCATGTCATAGCCACTACCCCTGTCATAGCCACTACCTCATGTCATAGCCACTACCCCTGTCATAGCCACTACCTCATGACATAGCAGCTATCCCTGTCATAGCCACTACCTCCTGACATAGCAGCTACCAGTGTCATAGCCACTACCTCATGACATAGCAACTACCCCTGTCATAGCCACTACCTCATGTCATAGCCACTACCTCATGTCATAGCCACTACCCCTGTCATAGCCACTACCTCATGTCATAGCCACTACCTCATGTCATAGCCACTACCTCATGTCATAGCCACTACCTCATGTCATAGCCACTACCTCTTGTCATAGCCACTACCTCTTGTCATAGCCACTACCTCATGTCATAGCCACTACCTCATGTCATAGCCACTACCTCATGTCATAGCAACTACCTCATGTCATAGCCAATACCTCATGTCATAGCTACTACCCCTGTCATAGCCACTACACATGTCATAGCCACCACCCCTGTCATAGCCGCGACCCCTGCCTTAACTTTGACATTTAGACGACCTGGAAGCGATCACAGAATCAGCGTCGGCCTTTAAGGATTGGCAATCGTTGCGTCCCCCCCCCTCTCCTACCCCTCCCACCCCAAGCCAGTCACCATTATCATATAAAAAAAAAGTCAACTTACGTTACCAGGACAGTTGCACTCCAGCAAAGAGATCAGGATGAATGCTGCGTGGGACACGTCACCGTTGATACCGCCCTGTGAAAACAAAGGAAAAAAAACACAGATATTGAAGAGAAAAAAAGAACTAACAAAAACACAATAACACAAATAAGTCTTATTTGACAGATAGGGTATGGAATATAGAATTTTAAGTAAATGAAAAAAATGTGTACTAGTAATATGGGGTTGGTTCCCTAGCACCAACTTCTATGCTAGCCCATGTTCTAGCAGAAGTAGCCTACAGAAGGAGTTATTTGGGGGGGGGGGGGGGGGTGTGAAAAAAACGTGTGGGGGTTTCTTTGCACGTCTTTGCACACACCAGCATCTCCCTGTGGGTCACCCACACCTCCTCCTTGAAGCTGCCGTCCGCGTTCTGCTGTCCGGCGATCCAGTTGAACGAGTCGCAGGTCTGGTTGTGGTCCACGGTGACGTAGTGCTCGGCCTGGCACAGGGTCTTCATGGCGAACGCGGTCAACCTGACATGAAACATATGCAAAAGGTCAACCTGACATGAAACATTTCCAAACGGTCAACCAGACATGAAACATTGCCAAAGGTCAACCTGACAGGAAACATTTGCAAAAGGTCAATCTGACATGAAACACTGACAAAGGTCAACCTGACAGGAAACATTGCAAAAGGTCAATCTGACATGAAACACGGACAAAGGTCAACCTGGCAGGAAACATTTGCAAAAGGTCAATCTGACATGAAACAGTGACAAAGGTCAACCTGACAGGAAACATTGCAAAAGGTCAATCTGACATGAAACACGGACAAATGTCAACCTGGCAGGAAACAATGCTGAACGGGTTCAAAATATCAGAAGTGAGTAAACAACGGACATGAACCCCAATGAACAATAGTATGGGGCTGGGTGAGGTGGACACAGTTTATATTTCAAGTTACTATTCAAGTAGCTCACTTCCAGGGCCGGCCTTGTGAATAGCGGGGGTGGGGGGCCGATTTAACGGATGCTTGCGAGGCCCCTCTTGTAATTTTTTTGTTACAATAACAAATATATACTATTAATTAAATGTAAATTACGGGGGCCCAATTTTGGAGCAATCGGTCAAATCGGCCCTAAGACCGGCCGCCCTGCCCACTTGCATTTGGGCAGCTTGACTAACTTAACGAGGCCATCCAGCCACTGCAAACATTATAGCCTCAATTCAAAAAAACAAATGTGTGCACATTGAAATAATATAAGTTTTATGAAAAGAAAGAAATGCATAAAACCGCCGTATCATCATGCACGCCAAGAACACGTACAAATGCGTGTACTGATACGCACGCCGATTGTACAAGACAACAGCTGGTTGTTGAACAGCGATTTGAATAGCTACCAAATATCTAGCATGGGCTAAGTCGACAAGGTCAGGACTTGCTAAGGTAAAGAATTTGTTTATTCCTTTATTGTCCTATGTTTGATAATTTGTTATAAATATGTTACAAAGAAACTTCAAAAAGATTTTAAAATCCAAAGGACGCGATTTTTTAATTCATAACACATAAAATAATAAACCAATAACTAGTGAGTGGAAAGGAAACATCAACAATATGCATTGTCTTAGGTTGTCTAATAAAAACTTTGACGTGTTTAGTGAAGGTTACCCCCACCCTCCAACATCCTTAAAAGAAGCAGACTATTGTTGGTGGCTGGTTTGTTATTGTTTGGCTGTATTTAAAAGGTTCAATTGTTATTATTATTTTTTTTTTTTATTATTTTATTCTAGTCCGGTAACTGTAATTGCTTTGATATTGGTATGTTATAGATTTTTTTTTCAAAATTTTGTTGTTGTTTCAGTATTGTATGACAGGACCGTTTTTATAATTAGGAAAATTAGGCAGCTGCCTACTGCTAAGAACCGGGCCCACCCCAAACAGGGGGTCCTGTTGAAAACTTCTATTTGAGGAACGGTGTCAGAAAGAATACATTTTTCTAAGATAATCAGGTGTCCAAGAATTTCAACTTGATAGTTTTTTTTATAGCAACGGCCCCTTTCAACTTGATAGTTTTTTGCCTAGGGCCCCCAGTTAACGATTCCTAGGGCCCCCAGTTAGCGTTTTCTTAGGGCCCCCAGTTAAAGTTTTCCTAGGACCCCCAGTTAACGTTTTCTTAGGGACCCAGTTAACGTTTAGCTAGGGCCCCTAGTTAACGTTTTACTAGGGCCCCCAGTTTACGTTATCCTAGGGCCCCCAGTTTACGTTTTCCAAGTCCTCTATAAAACCTAAGATTATTGGATTATACAGCCATCTTGAAATGATTTGGGCGCTTCTACCAATATCTCAGTTGGGGGGGGGGGGTAAGGGGGCGGATGGTCGTGCGGTAAACGTTCGGCTGTCGGCCTGAGAGTCACTGGTTCGTTCTTCTGTGAGAAACAAAGGATATTTTCAGGCCATGGCTTAAGTCCCCCCGCTATATCTCCCATGGTGCCGCCATGCCCATTGCACTATCGGCTATGGTGGGGGTATGAAAGAAGGGCACAGCAAAAACAGTCCCATTCGTGGTTTATAGGATCTAAGAGATTTCATCTCATCCTTACAAGGGGACATCACTCACACACCAATCACTCTTCCCTGTGATTCCCGTTACAAAAGTTACATGTCCATTCCTGCCCCTTCCCTTTATTCCTCCCAGATAAAGGGAGTTAAATCCACATGGTAAGGGTGATAAAATAAGACTTATGATCTCCCTCTTCTTGTATAATTTGCAAATGAACTTGTCCATACACTTATTATTAAATGTTATTTATAATTTATAATTTATAACTATTAAAAAGCCCATTAATGCAAATTTTATTTATTGAAACCATCCACATCAATAGGATGGGCTGTATTACCATCATAAAAAAATATAAATAAAACGGGTTTTAGATCTAGTTTGCATGATTAAGAAGATGGTGTATAATCTTTAAATGGAAATATAAATGAGTAACGCCAGATACCTTGAGAGTAAATAGAAGGATTTAACAGATACCCCTCCCCCCCACCCTCCTTAATTAATATCAGCGTGGACTGAACTTTCGTTTCATTTCTTCCGGTGACCAGGTCTAATGGGATTTGTTTGGTAAACTATTGGAACATCGCGAGGTTTCAATACTATAACGAGAGATCAGCGGCTACTACCACATTTTGGTAAACCAGCACCACCAGCACCACCACCACCAACAATAACAGCCAAAATACTATCGGTCACATATATCTAACAGAACAGAAGCGACAATGAGTGACGTCGGGGAGGATGACGGCAAAGAGTCGGACTGGATCCGGGAGGTCAGCGACGACAGCGACACGGAGATCCCCGGGGGTCTGAGCCGGAAGTACTACTCCCAGTACATCGCGGGCGCAGAGAGGCAGGCGGAGCAGGATGAGGAGGGCGACCCCTTGCAGTGGACGGGCAGCGATACGGGCCTGAAGAAACAGGACAGCCCCATCATATCCAACATGGATCACTACCACGTGGGCCCGGAGTTCGAGGAGAACTGCCAGCCCTGGACGTCCGGCGAGCCCGGCCCGGGGTCACAGGGCGCGCATCGCTCGTCGTCTGAGGTGGACCACAACGCGAACCACCTGGTCAACATCGACTACAGGGGCGGCGAGGCCTTCTGCGATTCAGACATCCTGTCCAGCGACCAGTCCCTGTCGGACTTTGAGCAGGCAGAGCACCGCTGGTCGAGCTCCGAGTCGAGCAGGAAGAGCGACGCCGGCCACCAGAGGATCGTGCAGAGGAACGAGCGCGGCGTCCCGAGGTCCGGCCTGCCGGTGTTTAGCCGCAGCGCAGAGACCGCTCGCGCGCACATGGACCAGAAGCAGCCTGCCCAACGCCCGGACAGGTTCTACGCGCGGAGGCTGGAGATCAGACGGACACGGGCCCCGAGCGACCAGTGCATCGGGGAGAAGAAGGTTGGCGGTGGGCTTGTCAACAGGCGCTACCAGATTAAGATCAAAGGATCGAAGAGCTGCACGACCGAGTGCGAGGTCCTGAGGCCAGGGTCGGAGAAGCTATACCCGTGCCCGGACAAGACCAGGTTTACGAACCTGTACGAGGAGATTCTCAGGAGCGACGAGTGTTCGTTCTTCACGGACGAGGACGACAACCCCGAAGAGGACTACTCTGACTTTGCTGACGACGATGGCCCTGTGTCCGAGATAACCGGGCTGGACACGTCCGAGTCCAAGTCCGAGCGGGTGACAGCCTCTAGAATATCCGCACGCACGGAGAGCCCCGGGGAGAGCCTGAGGGATGGAGCGGTGCCGGGAGGAAAAGACAACTCATCCCCCGTCGTTGAGCTAACCCCTTTGCGTATAGACGAGCCCCACTTGTCACCGATCCTTCCAGTGTCGGCCCCCATCATAGAAAAATTTCAGGCTAAAACAGACGCAGGGGACTCAAATGATGACACTCGTGATAATAACACCGATCATCGAAACGTTACAACAATTAAAACAAAAGCCATGTGTCTAAATCAGACGCTGGATGATAAAATAGAAGCTATGTGTCTAAATCAGACGCTGGATGATAAAATAGAAGCCATGTGTTTAAATCAGACGCTGGATGATAAAATAGAAGCCATGTGTTTAAATCAGACGCTGGATGATAAAATAGAAGCCATGTGTTTAAATCAGACGCTGGATGATAAAATAGAAGCCACGTGTTTTAATCAGACGCTGGATGATAAAACAGAAGCCATGTATTTAAATCAGACGCTGGATGATAAAACAGAAGCCTTGTGCACCCAGGAGACGGTTCTGAACGAGTGCAACGAAAACCAGGGTACGAGCGTGTTGACATGTCTGGAGAATAACGGCACGTTCAACTTTTTGAATCAAGTCTTGGTGAACGCTTACCTGCAGATGTCAAAAGATCCCGAAGACTCGAGCGAGATCCAATCTGTCAAAACTAACGTCTGTATCAACGGGTTAGAGGTCCAATGTATCGAATCTGTCAAAACTAACGTTTGTATCAAAAGGTCAGAGGTCCAATATTTTCCACATGAAGACTCGAGTTTTTCTAATAGCTATAAAATGGAAGGAGATTCACAGTTTGATTTGTCAGAGAATCCGGCACAAAACGAACCCACGATAACAAAAGAAATGAACTGTGAAGATGGACAACGGACGCATTTTACGGTTGAATGCATACAGAAAGAGGTACAAGAATTGGACCATAACATGGCCGATAAGGTTGATGAGACAGCTGAGGTGGGGGAAGTGACTGGTCCAGACGTAAAGCAGGGTAATTCAACTGCCGTGCACGGTTCTTCAAACAGTGCGGAACTCCCTAGCACAGACGCTGGGGAAGGCTCTAATGATATGATCGGCGACGCATTGGCGCAGAACGAAGACGCGGCCTCCTGCCCCGACGGCGCAGCACACAATCCGACCACCACCCCTTTCCCACGACAGTACTATATGTCATTTTTAACTGTACTGAGAAACAGGAAACTTGTCAACAAAAAAGTGCGCAGGCCACCTCAAAAATTTTTTCGTCTGCTTCAGGCCAAGTCCGAAACGATGAACGTGTCGGAGAAAGATCCCGGCGCCGCCGATGGACGGGAAGCGAGCGGGATGAAGGAGAAGAGCGTCAAGATGCAAGCCAGGCACTTTCCTAAAGGCAGAGAGGTGCCCCCTGGCTGGAAGCCCGGACAGTACACGACTTCGTCAGCGTTATCCGGCAGCGGCGCTGCCCCTGTCTTAGAGCACGCGGCGAAGAAAAAGAACAAGAAGGTCTGCGCAGGGAAGGGCAAGCAGCACGCGAAGGGCTTCAACAACAACAAGAAGCGGCACGTCTCGTCAGAGGCGTCGGTCCAAGAGGTGGAGTCGGAGGAGTCTTTCCCGTCGAGGAACAGGAGAGTGAGCTACTCGTCAGAGAGCAGCGAGAGCACGGAGAGCAAACACACCCTGGGTTACGGTGAGCGGTACAACCCTCACTCGGAAGACTATAGCGAGACGGAACAGAAAGGCGGCGGCGGTCGCAGCAGCTGCAAAAAATCTTTCGGACAGGAGTTCGAGTCGAAGAGGCAGTACTATGAAAAGCTGACCATCAACAAAAGGAAGACGTCAAAGGAAGACGAGCCTGGGAAAGTGGAGCTGACCTCGCAGGTTAAGTTCCTGAAGACCATCGACGAATTCTGCAGCGCAGAGGATAACGACAACATGGACTACGACTCATACGAGGACACATACAACGGGCCGGGCCAAGAGCAGGCCATGGACTCGGTGGAGTACCACATCTCCCTGGCCAAGTACTACTCGGGCCGGGCCTCCAACCTGCTGGCCATCAAAAGCAACCCGCCGGGCGAGCCAAGCGCGAGCTGCTCCGGCGTCCGCATCCGGAGAGCGGCGAACAGCGTCCCTTCTGCCATAGACAACGAGAGGCTGAAATCCTTGAGTGTGGAAGAGTCGAACAAGGCACAGAGGGAGAAGGTGGGAATGTGGAGCCTCAACACGTTGTACGCTCACAAGATTGGGATATCCGAGGTGCCCAGGGAATCCAGCGTGTCGCTTGTGGCGCCCTACGCCGAAGGCAAAGAGGAACCGGTGGAAGTGAGCCAGCCCGTGGTGCGCAAGGCGAAGACGAAGCACGGCAGAAAGAGGCCCCTGGACAGGTACCGAGAGCTGAAGCTGGCCAAGTTCCGATCGGTCAAAACGTCGCATCTTGAGAAACTGGCCGTGTTTGAGTCGGAGCGAAAGGTCACGTACCTAGACCTGCTTAAGACGGGATATTCTACGAAAATGAGCAGGCCGATGAAAGAGCAGGATGAGAGAAAGGATACGGCCAGTGTCCAGAGGTCAAAGTCTTGTGACAACCCTGGGGGCAAAACGTCGCAGGGGCAGATCAAAGTTGACGTATCCCCTCCCATAGACCAGGAAAATCCCAGACGTTTAAAACTGGTTCGGTTCAATGAGCCCAAGCCGCTGGATGAGGACAAATCGTCCGAGTTGGTGGACAGGTCAGAGGAGGACACCTGGTGCTACTCTGTTAACGCCATGCTGCTGAGGGCGAACCAAGCGATGGAGCAGCAGAAAATGGCGATATCGGAGAACAACCACCACTTCCCGAGGCCGGACTCGGCTAAGGTCGTGCCCCCTGTGATTAAGCCCAAGTCGTCCAGCTTCCTGAGCGAGCTGCTAGAGCAGGACCGGGTGGAGCAGAAGAAGGTGAAGCAGTCGCAGCAGAAGAGTAAACGAACCGAGACGTCTAGAGCCGCCGAAGACGAAAGGAAGAGGAGCGTTGATAATAACGGGAACGCCGCGGACAACAAGTCGTCCCACGGCCACACCATGCCGGCAGGCCCCTCCGACTACAAGGAGGTGAAGCCCAGCTGCGCCTTTACCAACATTTTACCCTCCATGAACCTCGCACCCAACGAGGCGCCGCCAGAGTCTCCTAAACATTCGGCGGGGATTCTCAAAATCAAGACGAGCGCCTCCAGCAGGAAGCCCAAAGACTGCCATCCGCGACGAGAGCAGAAAGTCTTTCCAAGTGATTGTCCGGCGAGTTTGTATTTCAGCTCCAATTCATCTCAGCCGACCATCCCACCTAAGAAGCTTTTGCCACTGAGATACTCAGCGCCCGTGGACCCTTCCGCACACATGGACAGTACGTGGACCCCCGTGAGGATCCTCAAACAGTCGATGCTTCAGAGAGGCTCAAGTGACATCCAAGACTCACCGTCTATATCCATCGGGGAGAAACAGGTGATCGCCAAACCCGCCACCACCACGGCAGGAGGAGTGATGTCCGGTTTGAGGTACAATCGAACTGACCACCGCGTGTCAACGATTGTCCAGATGTTCTCGGACTTCAATACTAACACTAATAATAATAATAATAACAATAAGAATGAATACTTTGTTGACAGTGACGGGTACAGCCAAGAGTCGTACGTAGACCCGGAGAATTCTCTCGAAGACGTTGAATCTAACGACGAAGAGGACTACCCCACCGTGTTGCCGCAGAATGGGCCCCCCCGCCGATCTTTCAATCTGCAGATTATACAAGAGGAACCCCAGTACGGGTCGTCTTCGTGCTACACTTCAAGCCAGCTAGAGCTTGAATCCGGCTCGTCGACCAATTGCAGCTTGAGCCACGGGCTGCAGTGTGGCGCGGAGGCGAACGAGGGCCTGCGATCTGGTGGATACGACAGTCAGCCGGCCAGCGAGGAATGTCTGAACGAAAGCGTAGAGAACGATTTGAATTTGACGTATGGGGTCTCGAACGACCCCGATGCGCTGTGTATGCAGGGAGTAATGGGCATCTTGGGCAAAAGACCGGTGGAGCTTACTCGCAACGACATCTGCTACCGTATGATGGTCATTTTACTTCGGACGGTTGCAGCTCTGAGCTGGAGCTCAGCTGAGCACTCACAAAGCTTCCACAGACAACGGCTTGAACATTGATGGGCTAGACAGACGTGAGTTTATAACGGCGGCGATCGAGTGCTCACCCGGCCAAGCAGGGTCTCGGTGCATCCTCAGAAAGGGAGAGATGATCGAGTACTGTCAGCCGGACGGCAGCTCACTGACCATCAGTGACGAGCAGCATGACGTCAGCTCACCTGACCGGTCCTACAGCGGCGTGTGGGATCCGAATTATCCCGAGGAGGTGTTAGTAGAGCGCCCCGTTTCGGTGGACAGTTCAAATGTCCAGCATGGAAATGACCAGGTCGAAGATGCGGTTCGCCTTATTGACGATTGGTCGGTATCTGAAGCAGACCAAGTAGACAATGATGAGTTGGTCACTCCTAGGGCGGAAAACTCCAAATACAGCAAGCCTGTAAGATGGGACCATCAACATGTACTGTCTTCAGTCGAATCATCTAACCGCTCCAAGTCTCAAAAAGAAAGCGAGTCTTGTTTTCCTGGTATTAGGCCGGCAATTAAAGAAAGCTCGCTGCGTGCACCTAAGAACTCTGCAACGAATACATCTAAAATAGTCCCTGCAACGAATACATCTAAAATAGTCCCTGCAACGAATACATCTAAAATAGTCTCACCAAAGAAACAGGTGACGAAACAGACGCTGAGGTCGCACCTTTATCAATTCCAAGTGTCAGACTCGACTATCACAAAAGAGTCATCTGCTTCAAAAGGGATGTCGGGCGTCGCGGCGGAGCAGTGCAAGAGGGACGCACCGCGTGCCGTCGAAGAGAAAGCGGGCGCAGCGCGGAATCGTTTAGCCGAGATGGAGCGGATCAACGGCAGCTTCAACTGCATCATCTCCCACGTCGAGCAGGAGCAGAGGGCGACCGCCCAGCAGGAGTTCAACTGGGGCGAGCTCAAAGTCCCGCCACCTTACCCCGACAGGGGGGATCAGAAGAGCGATCGCGCAGCCGCCCGGGTCGATGAGATAAACGTCCGGTACAACTATTCCAACTACTCGACGCCCACTCAATCGAGAGAAACACTGACCGGCTCGGACCAGTTCTTGTCGACGCCCGAGCATTACCGGTCCCAGCCCGGGGCAAGGTCAAGCGCGCCGATCTCTCAGGACTCGCACACGACTGAGATCATCGGCGAGACCTACCCCGGGGCGTTTGATCAGGACGCCACCATGAGGATGAGGGACAGCCGCATTGAGCTGGCGACCGCGTCGCAAGTCTCGGACCTGGCAGGTGACGAGTTTACAGCTGGGCACGAGAAGGTGCGAGGGGGGAGAGCGAGGGATGAGCACGGGGGCAGGAAACACACCCATCACAGCAAGCTTGCACTGACAGTGATCGATTCGTCGTGTCTTGTGTATAAGAGAGTGAATCTTCACACCCCGCGACAGTGCGGCGCCCTGCAGACCTGTCACCTTTACCAGGACCGCCAATACCTGAAGAACCTG
>JAGDYQ010000170.1:2055536-2093036 GCA_021962125.1 Bulinus truncatus | reverse complement strand
AGTACACTAATTGGTACCGGAAGTGTAACTTGTCCATCTAAACAAACAATTCAGTAAGGGGACTACTTTTTGAGAAAGGTCTATAATGATGAATTGCTGTAATGATGAAATGCCTCGTAAGATGAGATGTCAGGGAACCATTTAGGATATATATATATATATATATATATATATATATATATATATATATATATATAGTTACCTGATATTAGCAGGACAATGTTTCTTTTTTACCACCTGGTGTTACTAACATAGTTTCAATATATCTTGGCTCAAACTGAATTAAAGCGTTACCACTGTTGTAGACAGTAAGTTACCAGTAGGTTACCACTGTTGTAGACAGTAAGTTACCAGTAGGTTACCACTGTTGTAGACGGTTAGGTTTTTAGCGTAGAAAACGAATATAAGAAATATGGGAAAACGCTACATTTAACGTTTATTCAAGACAAAGTTTTAACACATACACACGCACCCACGGACGCATACACGAACGAAATTAATCACAAACTTCATAAAATTCACATGGAGTCTTCTAAGAGATTGTATTAGTACTGGATACATTGTAAAAAAAAACAAACTAGGTCATTTACAACGGCAGAGTACTAATCTTTGACTTTTTCGTTGTAGTGATTTCTTTCATTAATGTTAGAGCGGAAATAGGACGGTCATGAAATGACTTCATCCCAGGAGGTTCAGCGTGTACCCAATTATCTAAAATGAGTGACATTTTAGTTGAAAGACAATATGAGTACCGCGTGACATGATTAGATACGATACATATGTTCTAAAATAACATGCCTGGTATGTCAATGAAGTCTTCTATGCGTTAATTATTTTTTTTTTACATTTTTATTTCAGCTTGTTTTCTGTTTATTACCTACGGCCTGGGCTGTACAGCGTGCATTGTACCTCCGATGGGGAGGAGAAAGTACTGCAGGCGCCCTACTCACAGAACGTGCTGACGCCATGCAGGCTCAGCATGTACAGGGCCGGGACGAAGATCACCTTGGACACCGGCAAAGACATGTACTTGTTCGGCAATGAGGCGTCGACCTACGACCTCGCCCTCGGGCGGATTGTGGAGACCTACGACAAGGCCAAGGCCGATAAAGACGCGGGCGTATACTTTAAGCTGACGTGCGGGTGGGCCCCGAAGTACGTTGTCATCGGCGAGACGGTCCTGGAGACTCTAAACTCTTTCTGCCTGAACTGCGTCAGGGAGAGACGGGGCGCGGACCGCGACGAGACCGACGCTCGCAGCGAGGGGAGCACGGACACGCGTGTCCCGCAGGACTACCGGATGTACCACAACTTCTGCGACTGGTGCGGCGGTTGCGTCGCGGCGCTGCCCCTGATGAAGAGCAAAGAATGCGAGGGGTCGCGCAGCTCAACAGGTGGACTGTCGACCACTCTGGCAAGGCGCTGCCCCTGAATACAAAGCCGGCGGCCGTCAAGAAGGTCAGCACCGACCCCATCCTGCCGAGGATACCACCCCGCCGGTTTTACAAAGCTCGGAGCAGGGCCGAGGAGATGTGCGACAGGGGTCAAAGGCGGCAGTGGATGTCACTCAGCTTGCCTTCCGTGGTCGCCTCGAATGCGGCGGTGGCGGCGCGGCTGCAGCGTTGCGGCGTCCCTCCGTCCAAGCCGACCTACTCCGTCTCGTCGCCCAACATGTACACGGAGGAGTGGTGGTGGAAGGAGATCCAGCAGATGCGCCAGGATGAGATGGACAGCCTCAAGAAGGACAGCGTCCGCGGGCACTCCAGCGACGTGGAGCTCGTCTCGTACAACGACGAGGCGCGCTCGAAGCGGAAGCAGAGGCTGCAAGAGATCAAAGAGGAGCTGCGAGCTCAGAGGCAGAGCCCCGTCTCGGAGCTAAAAGACATACTGGCAGAGGAAAGGGTGCCTCCGCCGTCACTGGTTGAAGAATTCGCGTCGGTAGACAACATCTCCCCGAACGACATCATTTTGACCGGCAGTCCAGCGCGCAGCGATCTGGACCTACACTCTGTGAAATCAGTGAATGTCATCGACCAGGACGAGTCAGTGTTTACGAAGGCTGTTCCCGTCCCGCCGTCGATCAATGCGCAGGAAGGCAGCCCAGGTGCAGCCAAAAGGTCGTACTATTTCGGGGACATCGGCTCAGAGACCAAAGCCAACTTGGTGCGACAGTACGTTGCGCCGCCATCGAGACTCTCATCAGAGGTGTGGGCGAACAAGTTCGCCGCCACAAAGCACGCCTACTTGAGAAGACCGCTCAGGTTACCCCCCGTAAATGCCGAACTAAAACGCTGCTCGATCAATAGAAGGCAGACAATCAGCTCGACCTTCAGGCCCTCTAGAATGAACCGCGCCCAGAAAAGCAAGTCGAAAAAGAAAGTCAACAAGTCCACATCTCTCAGCAGTGCCGACAGCGACCTCTCCAATAAGACCAGCTCCAGCAGCAGCATCAGCTCGTCCTCCGTCTCCGACTACGACTCCTCATCTGGCGACACGGACTTCTTCACCAAGTACAAGAAGATGGGCGGCCCCACTAGCATCGAAGACATCTTCACCCGGACCCTGCCGAAGCTCAGGGCGGAACGGCTCAGCGTGAGCCATCCCTGGGGACGGGGAGCCAGGAATGCGTTCGAGGGAGATGATGACGACATGGAAAGCTGGGTCGACAGGCTCAAGACCCCCGGGGATGACGACGAGCAGGGGGACTCGACGGGGGTGCAGTCCGACCACTCCCACGTCTCAGCTCGCAGTGAGTACGATATGTGCGACGACGCGGATGAAATGAGACAGATGTGGAAACTCTGTTTCCCGGAAGTGAATTTCTTTGAACGCAGAAAGAAGTCAAAACGGCTGAAGAATGCGAGGCAGCTAGTGGTTTGAGCCACTACTCAAAATCTACTTCGCATTTTTTTTCCAGCGACGCAGAGTCTGAATAAATCTTACATGTTTAAAAATTTATTTTTGTCTATGCCGTTAAAGGAAACATTGATCAAACCATCCAAGAAATGTTTTACTCAACATAAACTCAGAGGGCGAAAAATTTTTTTTTCTTCTTTAACGGCGTCGCCTTACATAAATAACCTTCAATGACTTTGTTAAACAAAAATGTTTAATTCACCAAGAAGTATTCAATCGGTGTACGTTACAGTAGTGACATCAAAATACCACACATAAACTGACGTGATACATCTTCAAGAACACGATATTTTGTTCATTTGGCCACGAATCAAAAATCAACTAAACATACACATGCGCAATAAGCAAATTTAAAATAAACAACAACAATTGGTAATAAACGTATTATTCTATGTTGTTTGCAACATAAATGTGTCCGTTCGAGCAGAGTTCGTATAATATTTTGATTCATTATCACCATTTCAATTTTTACTCTGTTTCCGTGGATTATATACGATTTTTTTTTCCTTTTTATTCTCATTTTGTATATTAGTATTATTAGATATCTTTATAATAATTAAGAATCTATTTTTACATTTTGGAATTTCCCTCGAAACTTTATATAAACAATTGAATTAATGTATGTTTCAAGCAAGATAAAAAATTGATATATTATGATATGCCTATATTGTCCTGATATTTTTAACTATATTTTGCTAAGAATTATTTTACCAATAAACAAGTGTAAATGTTTGTGTTTGGAACGGTGTTCTAAATAAATGTTTCAACTTAATGTTTAATTTTGGTTTTTAAACTGAAGTTTTTTTCCTATTCTCAGTGGCCCAACAATAATTTATGCATCGTCCCCACCATGGGACCGCCTTTCTAATGTCCTTCTTTCATCCTAGCCCATAGTGCAGGGGTCGGGAACCTTTTCAGACGGCAGAGCCAAAAGTTAAAATTTGCATTTTTCTCAATTTTTTTAAAGAGCCACTGAAATTTTTTGCTTCAAGATTATGGTATTTGATTATGCCGCCGTTTGACATCGAAAGAGCCGCAAGTAGCTCGCGAGCCGCAGGTTGCCGACCCCTGCCATAGCGCTATGATCACTGTGTGGCACAACGTGGGTGGGAACTTTCACTATGACCTGACATCCTTAAGTCCTCACAGAAGATCGAACCTGTGATTCATTGATAGACAGTCAAACGCGATTGCTGCACGACCTTACATTCATTCAAGCCTATAGAGTTCAACACCACCCCTTCTAACACAACCCCTTTTGACACCACCCCTTCTAACACCACCCCTTCTAATATCACCCTTTCTAGCACCACTCCTTCTAACACCAGCCCTTCTAACACCAGCCCTTCTAACACCACCCCTTCTAACACCACCCCTTCTAACACCACCCCTTCTAATATCACCCTTTCTAGCACCACTCCTTCTAACGCCAGCCCTTCTAACACCAGCCCTTCTAACACCACCCCTTCTAATATCACCCTTTCTAGCACCACTCCTTCTAACGCCAGCCCTTCTAACACCAGCCCTTCTAACACCACCCCTTCTAACACCAGCCCTTCTAACACCAGCCCTTCTAACACAACCCGTTCTCATTGGCCAAACGCTGTAAAGAAACAAAACGGACTTACCAGGTGCTGGACTCAGCGTGTGGCCAGGTGGCGTACGATCCGTCACTCTTCCTGAAGAACATCTGTTTGGACACACCTGGACAGGAGACCAAAGGTGACTAAAATTTTAAAACAGCAACAACAACAATAACAGTAACAACGACACCCCAAATAACAAAAGACCAGTGAGCGTGGAAGAAGGCTGCCAGAAATCATTTTAATGATCTGCGCTGGACTGTTGAGGCGGGGAGGGGACAGGGCGCCATGTATATGACCAAGGCCGTAGCTGTGCGGTTTGGGGGAGGGGCTGTGCGGAGAGTTTTATATAAGAAAAAATTGGAACGCATTGATAAAGAAGTGTATTTTATAATAGAATTTGATTTTTAGAATTAATTTGGGGGGGGGGGGGCCTACGGCCTTGTATATGACAATCAGTAAATTACCTAGATCTACTCTTGTAAACAAAAAGCGCATCGCTATTTTTAAAAATGTCTTGTAATAATTAATTAAAAACTGTTGCCATTTGTTTCCTTTTTCCTTTTTAATATAATAGCACCTGAGTATTGATAGACAATCTAATAATAGTACATAACTATGTCGGCTGTCGGGAAAATCCGTTTTAAATTGACGATGTTCAATCAGTATAATCTAATTTCTGCACCTGAATATTGACAGATAATCTAATCGTAGTACACAACTATGTCAGCTTTCGGGAAAGTCCGTTTAAATTGACGACGTGCAATCTGTATAATCTAATTTCTGCACCTGAATATGAAGTAAAAAAAATAGTGATTGCATTTTTAGTTGGTACCTTGGCGAATCAATGTTAGTGCCTTCTTCTCAATGAAGCTGGTCAGCCGGCGTGTCGACCTCAGGTAGCGGGTGACGAAGACGTTGGGGGCCAGGTAGATCAGGTTCTGCTCCCCGCACCCGGTTGGTAGGCGCAGCAGCTCGGTGACGCCCTCGATCATCACTTGCAGGGTGGGTCCGAGCAGATCCCCTGGGCACAAGGCAGAGTAACTTTGGTCATTGACATTGACAATGTAAAAATATGTAGACAGTTGAAACGTTATGAGAGATGTCATTCTCTGGTTAATTTGTTTGTTGACAGTACAGTGTGTCCAGCAGTCAGTTGTGTGATGGTGTGTCCATTCATGTCCAGAAGTCAGTTGTGTGAGTGTGTGTCCATTCATGTCCAGCAGTCATTGTGTGTTAGTGTATACATGTGTGTGTCCAGCAGTCAGTTGTGTGACGGTGTGTCCATTCATGTCCAGCAGTCATTGTGTGTTAGTGTATACATGTGTGTGTCCAGCAGTCAGTTTGTGTGAGTGTGTGTCCATTCATGTCCAGCAGTCGTTGTGTGTTAGTGTATACATGTGTGTGTCCAACAGTCAGTTGTGTGACGGTGTGTCCATTCATTATATATTATTTAAACATTTTTTACAATGTTTTGTGGGGTGGTGTTTCCTTTCCTATTGTCCTTGTTTGTATATATAATATGTGTCCAGTGGTTGGTGGTGTGTTGGTTTGTGTTTCATTTTGTGGGTTTGGGGTGTTGGGTTGGTGGTGTCCAGCAGTCAGTTGTGTGTGTGAGTGTGTGTGTGTGTACTCACCCATAGCGTGCAGTGTGCAGCTCTCCGTGTCAGGGATGACCTCCTGTGGAAGGTCAAGGTCCAGCTCCACGCTTTGCTTCTTTTCGGCCACTTTGACTTCACCTGTTGAACCAAACAAAAACAAACTCAATGTGTTATGTCCTAACCTAGCCTGAATGGTTTATGATATTTTGTAAATAAAAAAAAATGAGCACGAAATGCAAATGAAAAGAAAGAGAAAAAATTCATTCAACTAGGCACTGCATAATTATTTTTATCACTCTCACTATAACAACACAATCCTAGCCGTACAACACTGTCCCAACTTCATCAACATATTGAAACACTTTACTACTAATTCCACTTAATTAAAATAATATTCGACACAGCTTCCAGCTCAGTTGTCACATGATTAACATTCAGTTCAAAGTTTAAAACAGTCAGTTTTAGTTTAAATGTTTACAAAGACAACATTCTATTTCAGATCAACTAAACATCTACGTTTTATTTTCGTTTTACACGTATCTTGGGTAAGAACCAAAGCTTGAATATTTTACCCTAACCCAGAGTTACCTATCATTATTTACTTTCTTAAGTCATCCAAGATCATGCAGAATAAAACTTTAATGCTAAACTTACTTTTTGATGCTAAACTTACTTTTTGGTACTTAACTTACTTGTTTGATGCTAAACTTACTCCTTGGTGCTAAACTTACTTTTGATACTAAATGAGTGATTGGATGGTCGACTTCTGAGAAATCTTTTCCCACTGGGGTCCAGCATGACGGACACGGTGTGGATCTTCTCCAGACCTTCACCCTGCAGGGCCGACAGCGGGTAATACAAGAAACAGAACCAAGATGAGTTCAGCAAGTCAGTAAACATGATTTCACGCAACTACTGTTTATCAAATAAACAAATAATATCCACAAGAAACACAATATCACACTTTAGATATATAAAAAAAAAATATTTAACCAAAAAAAAAAAGATTACTGCAAATCACTGACGTTACAGTCATAACAAAAATGGCGGTGTTTATCTTTGAACACAATGACGTACGGGAGCAGGTATTATTTGTTTTAGCGGGTAATTTGTCGGTTCGTTTCGTTCGATTCCGGTCAAGGTCAATGAAGTGACGTATGATTTCGTGGGCGGGTGGTGGTTAACAATTACGCAATAATCAAATGGAGCATCAGAATAAATATCCAGATTCATTTTTGTAGATCAAACTATAAAACTTCTCAATTAAAAAAAAATTGCTTACACTACAGGAGAAAAACTTGATACATGAGAATTTCAAAAGTCTAATTCAAAAGTTCGCAATCAGTATTATGTTAAAAGCAATCCAAGAATTGTATTTTGGTTCATCCAAATGAAGGTTCACATATCACGTTCTTCTCAAAATGGCCGCCTTGTATTGTATTTTTTCACGGAGAGGTTATTACGATAGATAGTTAAACAATAGACGCAACTCATGCAAAAAATGTAAACTAAATCCTTTGTGAACAAGTTTCATTTGTGTCATGTTGCAGTCCTGGGCCATTTCAGAATAAGATAATTTTTTTTTAGGAAATTGTGCGTAACTGCGCAGACCGTGTTTGAACAGTTTGTTATCTATCTGGTATAGAGCTTGATAGATCTATTTTTTTTTTCGAAGTCTCCCGTGGTGCTTTTATGGCCGTTGCACCACTGCGAAAATTGTCCAATAGTGGCTTGTAGAATTTAAGGGACAGATTTCTCATCACAATAGGGACTCCACAGACTAGTGCACTTAAGTTGTCTACTCACTGTCTCACAGAATTTAACCCAAAACTCCTAAAGAATCAGAAGCGGATCGCCCCCCCCCCCACGACGCTAAATTAAGTAATAACCCCCCCCCCACCCGCCCCGCCCGGAAAGACAGACATCAAAAAAAAAAAATAAACAACAAGCGAACATTTGGGGTATTGTGGCGGTGCACTTTATAATTCATGGGTCAGAGCCCCCCCCCCCCCCGCTGTTAAATCCGCCTCTGTCGGCAATGACGTCGATTCTCTTGTCTTTCCTTATTCTCTTTATTTGACCTACCAAAAAAAAAAAAAACCCAAAAAAAAAATATTTCCCCAGAGTTAAATCATCCCTTAGATCATCGAAAAGTCTCAACCAATTCTGACAGAGGGCGTCGTCTTCACCTACCTCGACTCTGAGGGTCTTCTCCACGGCGTCCCTACCCCACGAGGAGAACGCCTTCACCGTGATGGGGAACGTGCC
The DNA here is from genome assembly GCA_021962125.1 of Bulinus truncatus. NCBI lineage: Eukaryota > Metazoa > Mollusca > Gastropoda > Planorbidae > Bulinus > Bulinus truncatus. Next base: position 2,084,668 of record JAGDYQ010000170.1, on the reverse strand, counting down.
GATCTCCAACGGCACGATGGGGAAGTAGGCAGAGGCGGCGTCGTTGGGGTCGATCTCCAGCTTGACGATCTCGGTGGCCTCCCCTGGCTGTCCGGAATAGCAGACGCCGTCAATGCTTTGAAGTATCAGGTTTACCTGGGGCAGGTGTGACGAGATGATGTAGGTCATTTGTATCTTATCTATCTATCTATCTATCTATCTATCTATCTATCTATCTATCTATCTATCTATCTATCTATCTATCTATCTATCTATCTATCTATCTATCTATCTATCTATCTATCTATCTATCTATCTATCTATCTATCTATCTATCTATCTATCTATCTATCTATCTAATCTATCTATCTAATTTATCTATCTATCTATCTATCTATCTATCTATCTATCTAATCTATCTATCTATCTATCTATCTATCTATCTATCTATCTATCTATCTATCTATCTATCTATCTATCTATCTATTTATCTATCTATCTATCTATTTAAATATTTCTATCTATCTAATCTATATATCATTCTACATATCTATCTGTCTATCTATCTAAACTATCTATGTACATATTTCTATCTATCTATCTATCTATCTATCTAATCTATATATCAATCTACATATCAATCTGTCTGTCTTTCTGTCTGTCTGTTTGTCTACACTTTCATCTTTCTGTCTGTTTATTCCGTTCACAATTAATTTCTATTCTTTTAACATCAAGTAACACAATGATATTGATGACAATAGTCACTGTGAGTACTACAAAGAGTTCTCGCATGAGGTAAATTAACTCACTAGGATGTCCATGCAGCAAATCATTGTAATAATCGTCTCACACCTCACTGGTGAGACTATGTCAATTCTCACTAGAATGTCAAGGCTGGGATTCACCCACACAAATTTCAATATGTCAATGACACATTTATTGCGCTATGTCAATACTATCTAGGTCTGGTATGTTCGACCTGACCTTCCTGCTCATGTACTTGTCAATGTCAAGGTAGTGTCAATGTGAGTACATTGTCCACTGTCCTGTGTACTCACCCTGACCTTCCTGCTCATGTACTTGTCAATGTTAGCGTCTATGTCAATGTCAGTACATTGCCTACCGTCCAGTGTACTCACCCTGACCTTCCTGCTCATGTACTTGTCAAGATAGTGTCTATGTCAATGCGAGTACATTGTCCACTGTACTGTGTACTCACCCTGACCTTCCTGCTCATGTACTTGTCAATGTAATGTCTATGTCCATGTGAGTACATTGTCTTCTGTACAGTGTACTCACCCTGATCTTCCTGCTCATGTACTTGTTGTCAATGTAGTGTCTATGTTCTATGTCAATGTGAGTTTACTGTGTACTTCCAGTGTACTCACCCTGACCTTCCTGCTCATGTACTTGTCAATGTAATGTCTATGTCCATGTGAGTACATTGTCTTCTGTACAGTGTACTCACCCTGATCTTCCTGCTCATGTACTTGTTGTCAATGTAGTGTCTATGTTCTATGTCAATGTGAGTTTACTGTGTACTTCCAGTGTACTCACCCTGACCTTCCTGCTCATGTACTTGTCAATGTAATGTCTATGTCAATGTGAGTGCATTGTCCACCGTCCAGTGTACTCACCCTGATCTTCCTGCTCATGTAATTGTCAATGTAATGTCTATGTCAATGTGAGTGCATTGTCAACCGTCCAGTGTACTCACCCTGATCTTCCTGCTCATGTAGTTGTACACTGTGGCCCTGATCTCCACCTGCTCCAACCTGATCACGCTGTACGGCAGGTCCAGGTGCACGAAGAAGGAGGTGAAGGTCACCAGCTGCAGCGGGGGCGCCACGCAGAGACCGGTCTCCATGGTCAGCCCCAGGGCCTCGACAGACCAGGTGGTGATGGAGTCCGGCAGGACGAAATCCACATCTGTCCGACCGTCAGGACTGTCGTAGAGAAATTGAAAAAAAAAATATATATGTTTAGTTGTAGGGGGGGGAGGGGGGCCCATTGTCTTGTGTCACGTGGTAAACTCTGGCGCTAATTGGTGAAAACGCCGTTTTGATCAAAAACAAGTTGATACAAGACTTACAGATTGATGACGTAAAGATGATATTGTTTGTTTTTATTTCGGTACATTAGATGTTTGATACATTTTGTTTAGAATAGTATTGTGACTAATATTATCTCGCTATCTCTCTCGCTATCTCTCTCGCTATCTCTGTCACTATCTCTATCACTATCTCTCTCATTATCTTTCTCACTATCTCTCTTACTATCTCTCGCGTTAACACGCGGAGACCAATGACCTAGTTGCTTAGTAATCGTAACATGAAACTCTGCATATAGTAAATACCTATATAGTCCAGTGGTCAGCTAGAAGACCGTTTCCACTACCCTGTGGCCCCGTTCAACTGTGGCGCACTAAAAAAAAGCAAGTAACCTACCGAACTATTATGCTGACCACGATAGCTCTGCATAACAGTTTGATTACTTCTAAGAATAATAAAGTGATTTGCATATACACAATGGGCTTATGTTTACATTACACAATGCATTTAGACACACTATTCCACTGAGTGTCTGTGCACAACTTGTAATCAAAGGCCCAGTACCCGTACCGACTCGGAGACACGCAGTTAGAGTTGAAAATTATGATAAGTTAACAATAAATTTCATTATACGAAAATAAATAGCTTATCTATGTACTCGACGTTCCACCGTAGAACACAAATAGCTTATTGTAGCTAAAATACATTTAAGTCAAGGTGGCACTTGATAATACATCAAATAAAGTTCATATGCTATATAGTTCATCCCTAAGAAAATAATCCTCATTATGGGTACACATAATTTGCGCACACAACACCGAATCTTTGATAAATCTAAAATTCATTTATATTACTTTAAAGGACTCTTCTTTTCCCAACAGTTCTTTATTGTATGTTTTATCATGTTCGACATGCCGTATATTAAAAACAAGCAATTAAGCCTGTTCCATTCTGGACACAGGACGTGTTTGCGCATTTTCATGTTATGTATCAGTACGTTTGTTATCTTTCAGTAAATATTTGTAAATTTTGGAAATGTTTATAAATTCAATTGTGTAATGCATATATCTGAAAAAAGATATTAAAAGGACATTTCTTTATACTTGAAAACAAAATTATTTTCTCTTAAATCTAACTACAAGTGGTTTGTGGTCACTGAAATAGGACTCATAATTGAAACATTCTAAATTGTAGTCATTTAATCGTCCGAAAACTCTGTCAGTTGTTGAATAGCTCTGATACTTTCAATTAAACTCAGAACACAAGCTTACTATTTCATTTGATGAGTTTCTTAATAAATCTTGGTGAAACTACGTGCTGCAGTATTTCGCACCAAATGAATGGGTTATTGAACGTATAAGGTGTAAAATGGGGCCATATATAAATATAAGCCCCTTATAGCCCTGAAGCCCGGCCAGAGGTCCTATCGCGAAATTGGACTTTTGATGTACACTTGGCAGGCCAAGACCTACAAAATGATATATACATCATGGGTCTAGGACTTATGATTGCTGAGATATAGGGCGGTCCATTATTAATATAGCTTATATAGTAAAAAACGGTACTTTATAAGGCCCCTTTTACGGCCCTGAGAGGTCAGATTGCGAAATGGACTTTTGATGTACACTTGGCAGACCAAGACCTACAAAATGATATATACACCATGGGTCTAGGACTTATGGTTGTTGAGATCTAGGGTGATGACGGACAGACGGACAGACGGACGGACAGACAGACAGACAGACAGACAAAACGGGGACAATAGAGCATTTTTTTTCGAAAATGCTCTAAAAACAAGAGTGACGTGGTGTCTGGAAGTTGATCGATTCGCGCAAGGTTTATTTACTTGTATACACATTGTGTTACTGTAACAATATATCGTACCGAGAATTAACTAAGAAAATATTGCCAACCCGGTGCGCTATTTATTCAAAAATTAATATAATTGAAAAAAAAAATTTAACATTTCTTTTACCTTGTATTAAACTTAACAGACTTTTCGTTTTGAGTAACAGCAGAATGCAATACTTTATTGATGTAATTAATGGCGCAGTATAATGAATCAAAATACATAATACTTTATAGAAATAGAGATAGAATCGTTGTGTAGCTGCAGTCTGCTCTTCAATTTAAAAAAATAAAAGATTGCATCACTCCAGTCATATATCAGTCCAGTCATATATATCAGTTCAGTAAAATATCAGTCTAGTCACATATCAGTCCAGTCATATATCAGTCCAGTCATATATCAGTCCAGTCATATATCAGTCCAGTCATATATCAGTCCAGTCATATATCAGTCCAGTCATATATCAGTCCAGTCATATATCAGTCCAGTCATATATCAGTTCAGGCCGCAGATGCAGAAGAAAATATCTGGCTTCGTAAAAAAAGAAGAAAGAAATATCAAAGTTTAAAACATTATAGTTCTGTGCAGTCCTCCTCATAAATATGTTAGTTCTCACTGTCTGTGCTTACGTCACTATACCACATCGTGAGTTAGAAATTCCAAACGGATTGTAAGGATTTCAGCTTTCAAGTTTCTTCCTTTTCTTTATCTCTATGTACCGGCTATGACTGATGCCCTGAGTCATGTACCGGCTATGACTGATGCCCTGAGTCATGTACCGGCTATGACTGATGCCCTGAGTCATGTACCGGCTATGACTGATGCCCTGAGTCATGTGCCGGCTATGACTGAATGCTCCGAGTCCGGCTGATTAATTGGATGTGTCTGCTTATTCGGAACTATCTGATTCAATGGAGTCGTAGTAGTACAGCTGAGAAAACATTGGCGCGCGCACCTCTGTAAAAGTTCGTTAGTGAGCCGATCCGATGACACAGTGCACTTTGAATGCGTGCATGATCTTCAGGCCGTTCCGAAGCTCCTAAGAATGTGTTTTACTTTCTTGTGTCGCGAAAAAAAATTACTATTTTTTTTTAAAATCCTGTCGTTGTTTGACCGTTTCACCGACACATTTGGGAACGGCATAGCTCCAGGCCCGTAGCCAGGTCAAAGAAAGCAGGGGGGCACCAATACCCAGCAAGGGGGTACTTTCTCATTTTAGTTACTTTTTCTTTATTTTTTCCTCTTTTTCTTCTTTTTAGCGGGGGGGGGGGGACTCCACACCTAGCGGGGTGGGCACGGCCCCCCCAGTACCCCTCCCCCCTTGACAACGGGGCTGCATAGCTCCCGTAAGGGAATATGGTGTCTTACAGTGGTGGATGTAGTTACCATGACAACAACGAACCATCTGCATCAGCTCAGGTTCATGCCTGTCAATTAATCTTTACTGGCTATCATCTACCCCAACACTCAGGACGCTGCCATTATGTCCTGGTGGTTGGTCATTCTGTATTCGTGATGCCTCTAGCCTCTGTATGTCTAGCGAAAGCCTGGCAACACATCATTGCCATTGGTCCTCTATTTATTAGAGTGTCGAACGAAATCTTGTCACAGTCAATTGGTTCCCCCAGTTCTTGATCTTCTGCTTCACGTTGACGACTCAGACGTCGAATGGCATCAAGTAGTAATCGATTATTCCTCCTGAGGTCATGTCTCAACCCCTGTAGTCTTGTAGTTTTGCATTGCTGCTTCGTGGGCCTGAAAAATATCCACATCTCGTGCTCGATGGCTTGCTTTTCGTTGGGCGGGAGAACTCTATAGACGCCGTGTATTTTTCTCCCTTTCCTCGTACCGCTTGAAGCTCTCGTTTTAGTTTATGATAGGGAGCGACCGATATGCCTTTTTACCGATCGTCCGATACCGATATTTTTCCCCAGCATTTTTACCGATACAGATACCGATATTTTTTTTTAATCAACAACAATGCCAAACACGTGTTTTTCTCGTGCTACAGCTAATGACGTATGTCAACCCATGCTCACCCCTTCTCTGTCATATTTCGTAACACTTCGCCCACACGTAAGTCTTTCCCCCCCCCCCAACTTCCCATCCCAAAAAAAAAATACACACAGATGTTCACTAATTGTATCATTCAGGGTCAACTGATGCAATTTTTGTGGACGTGACAATTTCTGTGTACGGGTTTTTTTTTTTAAATCTTGTCTGATCTGGTTATAGAATTGGGTTATTTACGGATTTTTTTTTTCTGCAACTCTGTTGTGAAAAAAAAAACAATGTATCGGCAGTCAAAAAACGGCCGGTTCGATAGTTAAACCATAGTGCCAATATCGGTTCGACTATCGGTCGCTCCCTACAAAAATCGGCCGATCCGATATTAACCGATAGTGCCAATATCGGTCCGATACCGATACCGATCCGATTATCGGTCGCTCCCTAGTTTATAACCATGCTCGTCAGTGGTTGGAAGTTCGTCATTATATGAGGACACACACTGGCTGTTTGGGTTCCAGTCGATGTGCTCGTGGATCTTCCTGTTCACTCTGTAAGACACGGTGAACTATGTAAGACACGGTGAACTATGTACGACACTGTGAACTATGTAGGACATGGAGAACTATGTAAGACATGGAGAACTATGTAAGACACGGTTACCTATGTAAGACATGGAGAACTATGTAAGGCATGGTGAACTATGTAAGACACGGTGAACTATGTAAGACATGGTGAACTATGTAAGACATGGAGAACTATGTAAGACACGGAGAACTATGTAAGACATGGTGAACTATGTAAGACATGGTGAACTATGTAAGACATGGAGAACTATGTAAGACACGGAGAACTATGTAAGACATGGAGAACTATGTAAGACACTGTGAACTATGTAAGACATGGAGAACTATGTGTGACATGGAGAACTATGTAAGACATGGAGAACGACGTATTCTGTTTCACCAATCAATAGAATTTTAAACAAACAAACTTGGTAATGCGAATGGAAAAACAAAAAAAAAATTATTAAATTAGGTAGAAAAAATATTTATGTGTATTTAATCAAGTTCACGCCATCTGATAATCGTTAAGAATTTAAATTCCTTCCGCTCTTATTGCAATAAAAATCATGAAGCTCATTATTATAAAAGTGTCTTGGCTTGGACATATGAAGGGAACTTTCATTTTCTCTTTTATTTATTGAATTTATGTTTCAGAACGATGCATAGTAAGAAATACATAACAGAATTAAACATTAATCACGTACCTTTTGATATTTTAAAGCCGTCTAAATGGAGATCATTCCAGTGGAAATGTCAACAAATGCGTTCTTCCTGCTCTGTATAGTATGTCTTTCAGTGAATTGAGCTATTCAGACTCCAAGCTTATACAATCAACTAGCTGAACAGGCCCGGTACCCGGACCGGCTATTCGGCACGCAGTTGGAGTTGAAAATGGTGATGCACTCCAAAACACCATATCATTGACTAATATTAATTAATTCATATTTTAAAGGACTCTTTCTCAATAGTTCTTTTTTTTTTTATAATTTATCAATTCTCTTTCACTCAGCCCCACACCCGTCCTTCCCTCCCTCCCTCCCCCGCCCGCCACCCCCCTTCCACTCAAGACATGCCCGAATCGCAGTGGGTCTCAATGTACACAATTACATAAAGGGGCATTTAGTATAAATGCATGTTCACCCTGTTAACAATACCACGTGACACTTCTCTCTACCCCCCCCCCACCCCCGTTAAACGCTCCTTCCCCAACCCTACACCCCCATTCCAACAGTTCTATTTTATAATTTTATAATTTATCATGTTTAACATGACGTATTTAAAAAAAAGAGAGACATGAGGTTAAAAAAATAGCGGTATTGCAACTTGAATCGTCTGCTTGACTTCCCCCCCCCCTCCTTTCCGCAACCATTTGGTTTATTCCCACCCCTATCCCAACCAACTCGGTAATATATATTTGAGCGCGTTAATAATAAAAAAATAGCTTTTTATATAATTCATCCCGAAGAAAATCCTCATTATGGGTACAGAAGCTTAACAAAAACAACCCCCGACTTTTAACATAATTTGCGCACACTACTCAATATCATTTAAAATCTTAATTCATTAATAAGAAATCCTTGTTGTGTTTAGAATTCCGCAGCATTTCATTTTTATTCAAGAAAGGTTAATTTGTTGAACAAAATGCGCATCAAACATACTCTCATTTAACATACATTGTCTCTTTTTAGTTTCTATAATTTTGGAATTCCCCAGACTATTTTTATAGAGACGGTCGATGACACGCACTGTTTTTTTTTAACTCCGCAAAGGTGTGACGTAGAACTCAGACTTTTTTTTTAGCGATGTAAGCTTTCAACCCGTACGGTGCCGTGTATTTTTAACGTACAGACATGCGGCTTTTATCGCCATGAGCATACTTTACACCGCACGGTGTGTAGGTCTGTCGAACGTACGCATAGGTTAGCCGATTATGTATATAGATTTATTTGACGTAAAAAACTACAACAATTGTGACGTAGTTTGACATTTTGGCGGTAAAGGGAGTTAATTATTTGCAAGATATAGACATCATTTTATAGAAATAAAAACAAACTAAACACCATAAATATTACATTATACAGATGTATATGTTAATATAATTTCATTCCAGAAGGCCGCAGCACACTCCTACCTATCCTACCAGAAAGGAAGAATTCAATTCATTTCTGAAAACTACAAATTTTAAGATCAATAGATAAACGTGTGATTGTGCGATGCTGCTCTCAACTGACGACTGTGAGTCTCCGGATTATCTTTGAGTCATGTTGAGTCACCTCACGTCTCCCGTAAAGGAGAGTACCACTTAAAATATTTTGGCATGATATTTGTATGAACTCTCCATCCTGGTCTGAGAGACATACCATGATCCACGGGGGATGGATCATAGGGGTTCTCTAGTCAGGAAAATAAAACTTCTTTCTTGCGAGGGTGGTGGTACTGTGTTCAATGAGGACTATCCGAAATCGTAGTATTCACAGCTGGCGGTGGTGACGGATGTGGTCGGCACACAACACCCTTCCACTCTGTCCCACTCAAGCACACCTGCGCAGCCAGCCATTTCGGGCTTAGGGTACAGGCACACTACACCCTCCCCTCTGTCCGAGTGGCAGGAAAAAACCCTCGCCTTGCCATTCTGGCCGATCAGCAGTACACACACCCTGTTGGTCTGGCCAGTTTGGGCAAGGAATAAAACCCATCTTTCTGCCATCCTGGCAGATGATAGCGGGCACACTCACCCCGCCCGCTCTGTAGGGATGGCAGACGTGCATCAGCGCCGCCAACAATGCTGGTGTGGTAGGCACACCACACCCTACCATGCTGGCAATGGCGGCGTAAAAAAAAAAAAATAGATATAAAAAAAAAATCTCCCGTAGTGCCTCCATGGCCAGCGCTAAACGGCCATGATGGAGATGCAAGTCGGGCAGTACACAGTGTCGCTAAGAAATATTTATATAAAAACTTTTTTAAAAAATGCCCATGCATGACAACTAACTCATGCTGTACAGGACTCGCATAAATTGCTGACATTTTGTGTGACAGAAATTACAAAGTATATGTGCTTGACAGACGACAGACAGAGCAGGATTTGATTTTTTTGTGTGGATTATTTGATATGTTTTTGGTGAATTATAGAAAACCAAGCAGTGCAAATAGAAAGCTATTCTGTGTGACACATTAAGTAATGTAGATTGAGTTAATGATGAAGTGGCTGCCAATTTGACATCAAACATAATATTCTGAAACATTTTGCCTTGTGGAATAATAAAAGCGACATACTGTTTGGCGATTATACGGCTTGACCTAGATTAAATGGCTTGACCCACATTAAATGGATTGACCTAGATTAAATGGCTTGACCTACATTGAATGCCTTGACCTACATTAAATGGCTTGACCTACATTAATTGGCTTGACCTACATTAAAAGGCTCGAAAAAGTAGTGAAATAAATACTTCGTACCCCAGATTGTACTCCTCAAACCACCAGGACTCCGGGAAGTTCGTCCTGACCGGGATGTTCTTAAAACTGGACATGTCATCCTCGTCAAAGGTCAACTCAATATCATCAGGCCTACGATCATGGGTGGTGGTCTTAAGTCCTATAAATAGAGTCGACGAATGTAAACACTGAGTGCATTTTTTTTTCCTTCCCACTTTATTACAAGTCACTGTTCACTAAATAAAAATAACATACACAATAAATAACAAATACATAGCCAAACAATCTTTAATCTTGGAAATTTCGAAACTGTAAGTGATCCAGAGGGGGGACCCCATTAGAAAATATATGGAGGGGGCCCATTAGAAAATATGTGGAGGGGGCCCCATTAGAAAATATGTGGAGGGGGCCCCATAAGAAAATATGTTGAGTGGGCCCCATTAGAAAATATGGCGAGGGGCCCCATTAGAAAATATGGCGAGGGGGCCCAATTATAAAATATGGCGAGGGGGCCCCATTAGAAAATATGGGGAGGGGGCTCCATTAGAAAATATGGGGAGGGGGCTCCATTAGAAAATATGGGGAGGGGGCTCCATTAGAAAATATGGGGAGGGGGCTCCATTAGAAAATATGGTGAGGGGGACCCATTAGAAAATATGGGGAGGGGCTCCATTAGAAAATATGGCGAGGGGGCCCATTAGAAAATATGGGGAGGACTGACAAACTCTGCCCAATTGGGAAAGGGGGGGGGGTAAAAAAGTAAATACATGATTAATTACGATACATTTCGAAAGTGATGGTGGACCCCCATAAAGGCTCAGGCCCCTGACATGGTTTTCTGGTCCCCTCCCGACCCTCGAAACAGCCCTGAGGGAAGTTCCCAGATATAAATCAAAGAGTCAACCCAAAATCTTGTTACAACGAATGTAGATAATCACGGGCAGTGACATGGTATTTATCTATGGGATGTCAGGTTTCACGAGTCTATATGAACTGACAAAAAATCACAGGTCAAAGTGATCAATAAGTCTTCGACCCGCTGCTTTGGGTCAGCGTTGAGTTCGATAACACTATGTGAAAAACATCAACAACCTAATGGACACTCCATTACCTCCCCTTTCTATTTTTTTAAGCAAAGCGTCATAACTCTGTATTGAAAAAAAAACGAAATTTCATTAGTAAGCAGTTACGTCCCCTGTAAGGATGAATATCTTAGATCCCATAAACTTTTACGAGACGATTTTAGTGGTGGCCTTCTTACCCTCCATATTAACTTAGTGCTATGATCATTGTAGGCACCACGGGAGACATGGAGGGAACTTTAACCACGACCTGAAAAGTTCACTTGGTTCTCACCGAGGATCGAACAAGGAAACCCTACAGGTCGACAGTCGAACGCTTTACCGCTCGACCAAACATAGTAATTATGTTTTTTTCAATATACCGTTACAATCTGGCTTAACCAAAAAAATAAAACAAGGACTCAAACCCGTATCCACTACTCACGGCCGAGGGCGTCCAGCGATAGTGTCCCTTTTACCATGTTCCTGCAGCACTGGAAAAACTCCCGGATACAGAGTTCGGGGGTCATGGTCTTCTTCAGCTCCTGGGTGGCGAAGTAACAGAGAGCCAGCGTGGCGTTGTGCACCCGCGCCCCTTCCACGCAGCAAATGTCCCTAGCACGTTTCCCTGGCCAAAGATACGAAAAGAAGAGAATCGACTTTTGCAGGAATAGTGGACTGGCCAGCATCTATCTATCTATCTATCTATCTATCTATCTATCTATCTATCTATCTATCTATCTATCTATCTATCTATCTATCTATCTATCTATCTATCTATCTATCTATCTATCTATCTATCTATCTATCTATCTATCTATCTATCTATCTATCTATCTATCTATCTATCTATCTATCTATCTATCTATCTATCTATCTATCTTTAGATCCCAATATTTTAGAAAACATATTAAAATTACAACTCTGGTCATATAAATAAATAAATATTTTAAATGCTCTCTTTATTGAACAGAGAAAAAATCTTAACGAGTCTATTCTTCACTAACTTAAATTAAATATGTAAAAATCAATTTCAAACCTTCCAACTATATATGAATACAATGTATTAATTGGAAATATGTATCGTATAGCGAGATATCGTTCAACAATGTATCGATACCATCTGGCTTGACCTAATTTGAAACTAGGACTCTATACATTTGACCTACTTGCCTCTCCCGATCTCTTCTTCCTCACAGCTTTGTCCACGCAGCCGTCGACGGTTTTCGGGGTCATTGTCAGGCCTGCGTTGGTCAGTGCCATCAGACCCGAGTTCTGGATAAATTGTATTATTTAAATATAACCGTTACATAGCAAACTAATTATATTCCTAAATGTATGCAATGTTTAAATGACGTCATCAGAACTTGTGAGAGAGAAGTGAGAGAGAACAGAGAGAGAGAGAGAGAGAGTTGAGGAGAGAGAGAGAGGAGAGAGGTGAGGAGAGAGAAGATAGAGGTGAGGAGAAAGAAGAGGAGAGGTGAAGAGAATGGAGGATGGAGAGAAAGAGGGGAAATAGAGTAGTGAGAGATAAAAGGAGAGGTGAGAGAGAGGGGAAACAGGGGAGAGTAGAAAAGTGAGAGGAGAGAGAGAGAGAGAGAGTGAGAGAGAGGGGGGGAGGAGAGAGAAGAGAGAAAGACCAGAACCTCAAAAACTTTAGCCACATCCTTCCCTCCTCCAAAGCCACAGCCACGGTCATGCGCACTCATCTGCTGGAATACCTGTGAAGTAAATAACATTTCTGATTCATTCGTAACACAAACATCAATAGTCTTCTGTTGTTTTTTTTTTCTTAATGTTATAGTCTCAATTCATTATTATAATTTAAATCAGGTTTTCTAAAACTCCCACCACCCATATTCCTCCCATCCACACCGCCCCGACACACGAACACCTTTCACATACACACACACTCACATACAGTGATTTCCTCTCACACAGCATATACACATATAAAACGTAATGTCCATTGATGTACTCACGAGACAACGACACAAAATAATAATGCCATGTATACTACTCTCAAACAACATGCGCAGAACATTCACATCAATTGTACTACTCTCAAACAACATGCGCAGAACATTCACGTCAATTGTACTACTCTCAAACAACATGCACAAAACATTCACGTCAATTGTAATACTCTCAAACAACATTCACAAAACATTCACGTCAATTGTAATACTCTAAAACAACATGCACAAAACATTCGCGTCAATTGCACTTCTCTCAAACAACATGCGCAAAAAACAATAATGCCTATTGTTCTACTCACGGACTGCCTGGTCAAGCTGCTGTTCTTCAAGTGATACACAGCGCTGTCCACTGCCACAACACCAACCACCATGTGAGGCAACCCGGTCAGAGTGACCGTGCCTATATCTCCAGGCCTCAGGAACCTCTTTCCATCATTCTCTCGCTGTATCGACAGCTGTGAACGTGTTATTAAATGTTTGACATTCAAGATTTCACGTTGCCATTACATGTCGACATCTTTATAATTTTGGTATTACGTTAAAAAGCATTAATCATATTAAAAAAAAAACCATTTATTATATTGTTATTTATACCTCTGCCACCCCCCCCCCCGCCCCCGTTCACACCCCTGCCCCGAGATGAATGATGCAATCACTCATGTACGCCTACACATTGTTAATTCGGTCGTTCACCCCCCCCCCACCCGCCTTAGTACAAAGTGATGCAATAGTGTTATTTGCCACCTGCACGCCCACTCAATGACCTTTACCCTCCATTTTGGCGGGAAACCGATGGATTTAGCGAGGTTGAGACTACCTATAAAAGGAACTGTGCTGCAGATTGCGGACGCAGATCCGCAGACTTTTCCGAATCGGCAAACTGACAGCGGACGCTTCGTACGGTTAAGTTGCGGACTCGCGGACTGACGCGGATCTTCTTTAGCGTTACCATAAACAATTTCAAGCATTTAAACAGCTAAATTTCAGCAATGCGGACGCGCGGACTGACTGCAAACCAATGTTGTAAGATTCTGCGGACGCGGATCATTGATAGAAATCCATGGACGGACGCGGACGCTAAATTTCAAGAACCGCACACCTCTGCTGTGCTGTGATTCATAGGAGGAGAAGGTAAGGAAGAGCAAGGGACAATGAAGAACAAGTCGAACCCAGACGGAGTGGACGGACAGAAGAAGTGGAGAACCCCAGGTCTGTTGATGCCGCGAGTTCGTTATCAGCACATCGCCAGCGATAACAGATAACACGTAGACTCGTTTCAACTGGATTAGTTGTACGCATAATGGACTTTGTTGTTTTGATTTATCCTGGACTTATTATAACCTGTACATTGTAGACTGTGAATAAATCTTATTATTCAACTAACGAACCCACGTGTCCTTTAGTGCCTACCTAGAGAGATTTGCAAGTTCGCAACAATATAACAAACGTTACAATTATCTCCCCCTTGAGTGGCAATGTAACATGGTTACGATTATCTCCCCATTGAGTAGCAATGAAACATGGCTACAATTATCTCCCCCTTGAGTAGCAATGTAACATGGTTACGATTATCTCCCCATTGACTAGCAATGTAACATGGCTACATTTATCTCCCCCTAGAGTAGCAATGTAACATGGCTACAATTATCTCCCCCTTGAGTAGCAATTTAACATGGTTACGATTATCTCCCCCTTGAGTAGCAATGTAACATGGTTACGATTACCTCCCCCCGTTGTGTAGCAATGTAACATGGTTAAAAATAAATGAAACTCAATATAAAAAAATAAATCTCCAGCAGGAACTAATTTGTTACCTCCCCGTCACACCGCGGGACGATCTCCAGCCACACCGAGTCCGAGATGACCTCTGACCCCGGGCCCTCTCCCCTGACGGCGAAGGCCACGATCCTGGCGGCGGGCCCCATGTCCTGGGTGATCTTGAAATGGAAAAAGGTGGAGTTACCCTGGATGTTCCGGGTGCTGACCTGCCAGACGATGCTGCCCCTTGAGATGACCTGAGGTCATGGAGAAAACGTGGAAAAAGGGTCAAGTCGTGTTATGTGGGTCGCTATGTGGACAATGAGCTACTGGTGTAGCCATGTACATATTGGGTGGACAGGACACACCATTTGGTTGATTTGTAGGGTGATTGGCTGGATGATGTAGGTTGATGGGTGAATAGGTGGACTGATGAACAGATGGACTGATGAATAGATGGACTGATGAACAGATGGACTGATGAATAGATGGACTGATGAATAGAAGGACTGATGAATAGATGGACTGATGAATAGATGGACATGAATAGAAGGACTGATGAACAGATGGACTGATGAATATATGGACTGATGAATAGATGGACTGATGAATAGATGGACTGATGAATAGATGGACTGATGAACAATTTGCTGAAACATTATTGGATATACGGATATACGGATATATCCACACAATGTAAGATCTAAGTGATGGATGCATGTATGAAAATGCAGATGGAAGAAGGGGTTGAAAGATATTTGACTGAAAGAGTGGTTAAACGACAGGTGAAATCATAGGTAAACGGGTGATCAGATGGATAGATGAAGGTTAGATAGAAAGATTAGATAGATTGATAGATAGAAAGATTAGATAGATTGATATATATATATATATATATATATATATATATATATATATATATATATATAAAGATTGATAGATGGATAGATAGATAGATAGATAGATATCTAGATAGATAGATAGATAGATATCTAGATAGATAGATAGATAGATAGATAGATAGATAGATAGATATATAGATAGATAGATAGATAGATAGATAGATAGATAGATAGATAGATAGATAGATAGATAGATAGATAGATAGATAGATAGATAGATAGATAGATAGATAGATAGATAGATAGATAGATAGATAGATAGATAGATAGATAGATAGATAGATAGATGTGTATATTACGTTTGAGTGTATGAACGAATTGGCTGAGTTTCAATAAATGAGAGACAAAAGGTGAAAACTCAAAGTTCTTGTCAATTCTTTTAACTTATAGACTACTTTTAGTTCAGTACTCCGCAACATTGATAAATAATATTGATGAGATAAATAGTGCAATAAACATAATGCTCAATTATTATTCGAATTGAACTAAGATACATATTCACAAACAGTTGAAAACTGACCACTATAGTGACCGTAGCAATGTCCTCCGGTGACGTATACCTGGTCAACACTGTCAGGTAATCTCCCACTTGAGCTGTCGAGCCATATCTGTTCTGTCCATGACAACAATGAGAATAACACCATTGACATAGAGTGATAGCTTAGACATAGCCATAGACATAGACATAGCATTTACATGAGTTTACATTGTGCATACCCCGCGATTCACACACTGGCTTATGTCGAACTTAAAAATAAAACTGTAGCAATGAAACAGCACTATCGCCTCAAGGTTAATTAATTGCTGATTAGGGCCTTCATTTACGATCCTGTGACATGTTTCATACCGCCACATACACGCACTCTTACAAACAGACGAATTCTCAGCATATCAGAAATGGGAAAACTTTATGAATTTCAGGCTGTATTATATTCATTAAAAGACGGATGGGACAGACCAGTTCTATAAGAAATCGTTTTTTTTTTTAAACTATAACAACCACACAACTACCACACAATTAACCACACAACTGACCACACAATTAACCACACAACTGACCACACAATCAATCTCACAGCTGACCACACAATCAACCTCACAGCTGACTACACAATTAACCACACTACTGACCAGACAATTGACCATAACAACTGACCACACAATTAGCCACACAACTGACCACACAATCCATCTCACAACTGACCACACAATTAACCACACAACTGACCACACAACTGACCATAACAACTGACCACACAATTAACCACACAACTGACCACACAATTAACACACAACTGACCACACCGTTGACCATAACAGCTGACCACACAATTAACCACATAACTGACCACACAATCAACCACACAACTGACCACACAATCAACCTCAAAACTGACCACACAATCAACCTCATAGCTGACCACACAGTTGACCATAACAACTGACCACACGCTGTAAAAGACACACACACACATTGACGAATAATGACACTGGACTTCACCTTGACCTACCGCATCGGTCAGCATGGCGTGGACCTGCATGTACACAGAGGACGGCGAGTAGAATGGAGCGGCGTTGAAGTAATAGCCTGAATTGTTGGACTGGTCAGCCCGCGACCTCACCTTGGGAGACACCTGTCAGATCAGAACAAAAATAAAAAATACATCATTATCAACTGGTCCAAATATTAAGTACAGATTGAAAGTAAGACATTGCATCACACAATATACTTGGTAAAGATAAACAAAATAGAACTAACCGTTTCCTAAAATGTATATCTGTTCATTTTGCAACGCACGTGTGTGTACCGCTGCGCTGACCTACCGTCACGCGGTAATCACGTGCTAGCATAGATCTCGTCATGCAATGCAACATGACGTATTCCGATGCAAGGGAAGTAGCCCATTTATTAGTGCTGTTCGTCATAGTTAAACACGGCTACATCCCTTAATTTGTTACTGTTAATTTTTTTTTTTTTACTAATAATATTTGCTAAAAGAAAAAATAACAAAAATTAATTAATTGCAAAAGTGCACACCACCCCATACATGAAGACAGTCTCACAAACACACAATTTCTCACTGAATAAGGAGTGGGGGTAACATTTTGAGTTTCAGACTACGTTCTGTGTGCATCGCAATGGGGCGAGAAGATGTTTGTAAAATTTCAAGCAAATCTATCACTTAAAATGTGCCTCAAAAATCGGTTGATTTTTTTCCCAAATAAATACTTTAATAGTGGAACGGATGGCTGAGTGGTGTAGATACTCTACTGTCGACCTGAGAGTCCTGGGTTCGATCCTCGGTGAGAACCATGGGAATCTTCCAAGGTGAAATTTTTTTCAAAAGTCGTCCCACAAGTCCACCCAGCTTTAAATGGGTACCTGATTTAAGTCTGGGAAGTAAAGGCGGCTGGGGTGTTGCGCTAACCACACAATCCCTTCATATGCCGAGGCTATAGAAACAGGTGAATTCTACACTTCATCTGCCCCGATGGCCCATTTAGGTTAAGGGAACTTTACGTCAAAAAAATAAACCGAAGTTTTCAGTTAAGTAAGCGGTTAGAAAGAAATAACAGGTTTATCGAGTTATCTGAATATCGAGGTATCCGAGATAGGTTACAGTCATACATAATAATAATGATGTTCTCTTTAATTAAAGTTCGGTCATGTCATAACTTATCGAGTTAACCGGTTTATCGACTTATCCGATATCGAGTTATTCGAGCTCCACCGTCATCTGTCGGACATTTGTTATTTAAAAAAAAACAAAATGTTGAGCCTTACCTTGAACACCGCTTGTTTTGTGTTGGGCGGAATGAAGTACTGTACACTCAGCTTTCCCCGGGCATCGGTGACAAGTGAGTGGTCAGGGCCGTGTCCATCTGGGAGCAGGGTCTCCTTCTGGTCATCCTGCGTGTCTATCTGACAGTCGACCGACAAGGGCAGGGACGAGCCTAGCTCTCCGTTGGCTTTAAATACATCGATCTGCGGGTGATTGATTAATTGGTTACATTGATCGATTATCCGTCTGGCCACCCATCAGTCCATGTATCTATGTATTCACTGATTTATTTCAGTTCGCGGTTTTCTGTCATTCTGTAGCAGTGCTTCACAATATTTCCACATCTGTGTACCCCCCCCCCCCTTTTTTGTTATTTGCGTAATACTCTATAACCCTAATGAAATGGCTCAACAAACTTGCCTATGGTTTTTACGGTCATGGTTTTTACGGTCATAGTTTTTACGGTCACGGTTTTTACGGTCATGGTATTTATGGTCATGGTATTTATGGTCATGGTTTTTATGGTCATGGTTTTTATAGTCATGGTTTTTATGGTCATGGTTTTATAGTCATGGTTTTTATGGTCATGGTTTTTATGGTCATGGTTTTATGGTCATGGTTTTATGGTCATTGTTTTATAGTCATGGTTTTTATGGTCATGGTTTTTATGGCAAATGTTTTTATGGTCATGGTTTTTATGGTCATGGTTTTTATGGTCATGGTTTTTATGGTCATGGTTTTTACGGTCATGGTTTTTATGGTCATGGTTTTTATGGTCATGGTTTTTATGGTCATGGTTTTTATGGTCATGGTTTTTACGGTCCTGGTTTTTATGGTCATGGTTTTTACGGTCCTGGTTTTTATGGTCATGGTTTTTACGGTCATTGTTTTTAGGGTCATGATTACCCCTATTTTCGTTGTTTTCGCTTCAGCCGTTCATGTTTACCTGATGTTCTCAGCCCGCTGCAGCACGTATCCCCCGGGGGTACGTGAAGAGTTTGCCCGGGGGGTACCACACTTTGAGAAACACTGTTCTAGAGATAGATGTATATCTGTATCACAACCAACTGTCTACTAAGTGATTTATGAATCAATACGAGTAAGTATTGATCTGCGTATTCGTGCATCACACTATACACACACACACATATTTACTTCTACACTGGTGTAACCTACCAATTTATCAGCCAGTATAAATCAATACTTTAATTGATGTCATTGATCTGTATTTCTGTTAGACTATCCTATCAACAATTAACGACTCAGTCTAACGACTTGTTCACCTATTAACCTGCCAGTTTGCCTGTCTTTATTCTAAAACTTTATAACTTGGTAAATGCACGTCATTTGTCCAAAAAAATAAAAAAAATAATGCGCTACATATAGCGCGCATAATGATTAGTTTAAAAATAATATTAAAGAATATTTAAAAAAAGAGATCAAATCCTTGTTTTAAAAATGCATTCAATTTGTAAGCGAAATCATTACTTCACATGAAATAAAATTATAATATATCTATTTAAAAATACTATTTTTAAATTTTATTTACATTTTAGTTGTCCTTTTAGTTACATCAGGGGAGTGTACTCACACAGACAATAAAAAAACTGTAATGCCCTTGTTATTAATATTCCAATTATTTATTACGAAAGTTTAACCTATATCTTATTATCAAAGTAGTGAAACGTAAAAACAACTATATTTTTATGTACATACTTTTTTATTTCCTGTCATAACTTTGCAAATCTATGATTACACCTTTATGGGTTTTTTTTTTTGCTTATATCTTCTCAGTTCAGTTAAAATTAACTTTCGAATTTACAAAGTCTATAGACGTAATGCAAGACAATTTTTAAAACTTTTATGATTAATGAAATAACGAATTTGTTTTTTTCTTTCAGGTGGACAAAACGTAGCTAGCTGTCCATCAGGTTTTTCTAGGTTGTGTTTATTTTTGAAATTCATTTATTCCTGTTTTTTCTACAAGGAAAGGGGAAGTGGGGGGGGGGGAAGGGCGGGAGATGTACTTACCTCTAGCACGTAAGGGAGGCCCGGCTTGAAGTGCCTGTCTGACCTCGTGAACCTGATGACGTACAAGTGGTCAGCGAACACCACGCTGGAGTCTTCGGCCTTCTCGATGCGACCGGAAGCCGCCTCGGTCACCGCCACCTGCACGTGAAGTTTCCCGCCGTTCGGGAACCAGACGCCCTGCACCGGAAGCCTCAGGTCGTCCATGGTGATGCCGCACTCGGTGAACCCGGTGTCGTTCAGCTGCACGGGAGACGTGAAGGCAAACCATCAAAGGACAGACCAAAAAAAAAAGAGTAATAATATATATATATATATATGTATAAAGAACAATATAACAGGCAACTATATATATATGTACTAGTACAGTGGACTTTCAAACAGGGCTGTTCTTATGGACAGGCATACTTAAGGGACGGCTGTTCAGAGCCACCCACTGCCTGGGGGGTGGGGGTTGGTGAGGGGGGGAGGGAGACCTGTTGGAAGTTTTATTTCTCTGTTACCTACAATGACAATGTGACTAAATAATTGAAAGGGGGGTCAAACATAATTAGGGAAGCGGGGGGTGGGGTGGGGTTGGAGGGGCAACATATTCAAGCGGTTGCATAGACAAAAGTTTAAGTCGAGCTCCGAAATGTTACATGGCCAAGGGGGCCACCGAATCTACTTTGGCCTAAGGCCACGAAAATGTTACTTGGCATCTACTTCAAATTAATATAGGTTTTAGACAGGTACGCATTCTTTTATAGAAAGGTGTGCTAGACTGATAGATCACCCAGATGATGTTTCAGACATGCACTTGCTCTATACAGGCAATGTATGTAGACAGACACTGTATGTAGACAGACACTGAATGTAGACAGACAATTTATTTAGACAGACAATGTATTTAGACAGACAATGTATTTAGACAGACACTGTATGTAGACAGACAATTTATTTAGACAGACAAACAATTTATTTAGACAGACAATGTATTTAGACAGACACTGTATGTAGACGTACAATTTATTTAGACAGACAATGTATTTAGACAGACAATGTATTTAGACAGACAATGTATTTAGACAGACAATGTATTTAGACAGTAAATCTATTTAGACAGACAATGTATTTAGACAGACTGAGGTCTCAGACACCACTCACCTGTAGGTTTCTCTGTTTCCCAACTGTGAAGATATGACCGTGCCAGAGCAGACCATACGTCACCGTCACGTGACCCTTCACCGGTTTACCGTACATGTACCTGCGCAACGATTCAGGCACAATAGTCACTATATTACATAACTGCAGGGCCGTACACGCGGATATGAAAACTATACGACCTCCCTCACCCGCCATAAAAAAAACAACAAAAAAACAAAACTAAATGAAACAAATAACGGTTCTGTCAGTAGTGTCTCGAGATGTCATCTTGTCTTGTTTCGTTAAACAGTCATCACATTTTCTCTTGTAAGCTCTCAGTAATATGATTGCTTGTCTGCTTGCTTTGAGTAATATGATTGTTAGTTTCTTTGATTTGAGCAATATGATTGTTTATCTGTTATCCTTGAGTAATATGATTGTTTATCTGTTATCCTTGAGTAATATGATTGTTATCTGTTATCCTTGAGTAATATGATTGTTTATCTGTTATCCTTGAGTAATATGATTGTTTATCTGTTATCCTTGAGTAATATGATTGTTAGTTTCTTTCCTTTGAGTAATATTATTGTCGTTTTATCTCTGCAGTTTTTTTATTTTGACACATGTGCAACAAGATGGCGTCTACTTACCTGGCACCAACGGCCATGTGAAAGTGAGTCTCGGCCGGAAGAATAATTTTTCTGGTGTCTGGGATGTGGAAGCTGATGGAGATGGTGGGCAACACTGGAATATGACATACATATGAATAGAGTCAAGCTGATTAGATGTGTTAGTTGATTGGACTTACACGTAGAGATGAGGTCGAGAGAAGTGTAAGGTTAGGTAGATGGGGATATGTTTAGGTATTAGATATAGAAAATTAAATAGATAAACATATTGACAGATGAATAAATAGACAGGTCATTTAATAGACAGGTGAATTATTAGAACGGTCAATTAATAGACAGGTCAATTAATAGACAGGTCAATTAATAGACAGGTCCTTTAATAGACAGGTCAATTAATAGACAGGTCATTTAATACAGGTAATAGAAGTATTTAATAGAAGGTAATTAGAGGAAGGTTTAATAAAGAATAGACAGGTCAATAGTGTTCGTAAAAAAGATTCAAGGAAAACTACATTTTGAAAGACAGATGTACGATTGAAGAGCTACTTGAATTGATACATAAATGAAATAATAGATGCATAGTTAGATAATAACAGAATTATATATATATATATATATATATATATATATATATATAGATAGATAGATAGATAGATAGATAGATAGATAGATAGATAGATAGATAAATAGATAGATAGATAGATAGATAATGGTATTGATTGATGCGCATATAGATATATTGATATATAAATAAATAGATAGATGAAAAGATATTAGATAGATCGATAGATATATTAATATATCAACTGATTGATACATATACTGATTTATAGGTGTTAACACAAGATCATTTGATAGATACAGACCCAGTTCACAGTGACGTAGCAAGGTTAACTCGCGCCCGGGGGCACAATACACACACCTTTTAAGCGCCCCTCCCCTTTTCATTCGAAAACCATATAATATTAAAAATGGTAAAACGGTAAAACGGTTTGGCGCCCCTTTGTGAGTAGCGCCCTGTGCATGATGCTCCCCCCCCCCTAGCTCACCCGTCACTACGTATCTGCCAGTTCATTAAATCATTGAATCTATTTATAGCTTAAGAGCACTTTTTTTTTAATCTGTCAGTGGTAATATAGGGGGGGGTGTTTTTGTCTTCCCTATCAAAGCAACCCATCCCCCTTCCCTCCTCCATGCTACAGTTAAGTTTATTTACAGCACTGCGCTATCCCGGATACCTGCAGGGCCGCCGGCCATTACGAATAGCGGGGCCCAATTAAACAGAAACTTGCGAGGTCCATCTTGTACTTTTTTTTTTTTTTTTTTTACAATAACAAACTATTAATTTTAATGCTTTATGTAAATTGCGCCCGCCTCCCCCTACCCCCTGCCTAGGGGCGGGACCCAATTCGGAGCAATCGTTCAAATCTGACTAAGGCTGGTCCTGGATACATGGGGCACATAAGATGGGGTCGCTAGAAAATCTTAGACCTTGTCTACGCCCCCTCACACCCCCCCCCCCCACAACCTCCTACCCATCTACAAACGTTTTTCTCTCTCGAAAACAAAACAAAATCCTTTTTTGAAACAACACTGATAAAATAAATGATCTTCGTATGTTGTAACTAGTTCTGACAGGTGTGATTCGTGTGTGTGTGTGTAACATATCGAAAACATGTATTATGTCATGCCTTCTTTTGATTGGTTCGCGCTTTATCGTCTGGATCGCAAAAAAAAATAAATTTGAAAACTGTCTGGAGTTGAGATGGTTTGTATGTGTCTGCATAAAAGCTTTGTAAGTGGGAAGCGATCCATTTTAAATGTCTGATAAAGGGGGGGGGGAAATAACATAATGCTGTGCCTTCTTCAGATAATAACAGTAATTAAATAATCTTGACAAAGATTTCACACAAACCTAGTAGGATCAAAGGGGAACAAAGTGGGTTTGTCATTTCGCGTCAGACGTTTAACTGAGTTATGACCCTTGATGCGAATCTTTTTTAAAACAGATACTCTCGTCTTGAGTTTTAATTGTGTTTATGTTGTCGGTAAAAACTGTTAATATGGATGACTAGCCACGCTGTCTAGTTTGTTTTATTTTGGGTGGACTAGATGGCTAGTTTACCACAACAACAACAACAACAACAACAAGAAGTAGTTTGAGTCTAATTTTTAAAAATGTTTTTCTTAACTCAGTTAAAAATAAATAGCTTAACGCGATTCAACCCCTCCCCTATTTTATCTACACAGACACACGCACACACACACACACCCACACACACACACACACCTCTACACACAAACCCCACGAGACGAGGTCAGCCGGTACCTTCATTTAGAACTGGTGTTAAACCGCGGGCCTGCCTGCACAGACCGGAAGTACGTTCACAGGTTTTTATTTCCGAGCACGCTGTGTGGCACGAGCTTCTCTGATTCAAATCCACACAATGTGTACACAGATCCCATTGTAGTACACAACACTGTAGTAGGAACAGATATATACATACACACAAGGTGTACACAGATCCGATTGTAGTACACTACACTGAAGTAGGACCACGTATATCCACACACATACACACAATGTGTACACAGATCCGATTGTAGTACACTACACTGTTGTAGGAACTGATATATACACACACATACACACAATGTGTACACAGATCCCATTGTAGCACCCAACACTGTTGTGGGCACAGATATATACACACACATACACGCGCGCACAAACAATTCTTTGCTAACAAACTTACTTTCAGACTCACATATACCAAACACGCAGATACCAAACACACATATACCACACACACAGATACCAAGCACACACAGATATCAAACACACAGATACCAAACACACAGATACCACACACACAGATATCAAACACACAGATACCAAACACATAGATACCACACACACAGATATCAAACAAACAGATAGCAAACACACAGATACCAAACACACATATACCACACACACACAGATAGCACACACACAGATATCAAACACACAGATATCACACATACAGATACCAAAACCACAGATACCAAACACACAGATACCAAACACGCAGATACCAAACACAGAGATACCAAACATAGAGATACCAAGCACGAACATGGCGTAAAACAGGCGGGATACGGCATAACATTGTTAGGGCACTTGACACAGTTATATCCCTTTATCTGTCAAATTAAATCGGGGGGAGGGGGGGGAGGGCTAACACTCGGGCTGGGAGTGAGGCTAACACTGAGGCTGGGAGTGAGGCTAACACTCGGGCTGGGAGTGAGGCTAACACTGAGGCTGGGAGTGAGGCTAACACTGAGGCTGGGAGTGAGGCTAACACTGGAGCTGGGAGGTGGGGCTGGCACTCGGGCTGGGAGCGGGGCTGACACTGGGCTGGGGGAGGTGGGGCTAACACTCGGGCTGGGAGTGGGGCTAACACTCGGGCTGGGAGTGGGGCTAACACTCGGGCTGGGAGTGGGGCTAACACTCGGGCTGGGAGTGGGGCTAACACTCGGGCTGGGAGTGGGGCTAACACTCGGGCTGGGAGTGGGGCTAACACTCGGGCTGGGAGTGGGGCTAGTTCTCGAAATTCGCAATCATCTACTTATTTCATTGCAAAATTGAAAGTGGTCAAGTCGCGTCACGGTTGTCGTAGTTGACCACGGATCCCCAAATTCTCTGCATCGGCCCTGTATTTAGGAACCTTCTCCCCCCACCCCCAAATATCTTAAAAAGTGTCTATCCGGGGGCCCGAATATATCGCTAAACGTATTTTCTTGGATCCAAATATACCTATATCCATCTAGGGTCCACATGTGTCTCTAAATGTATCTTCTGGGCCACCAAATGTCTCTAAATGTATCTTCTGGGCCACCAAATGTCTCTAAATGTATCTTCTGGGCCACCAAATATCTCTAAATGTATCGTCTGGGCCACCAAATAACTCTAAATGTATATTCTAGGGCCCACATATACCTCAATCCATCTAGGGTCCACATATACCTCAATCCATCTAGGGTCCACATATACCTCAATCCATCTAGGGTCCACATATACCTCAATCCATCTAGGGTCCACATATACCTCAATCCATCTAGGGTCCACATATACCTCAATCCATCTAGGGTCCACATATACCTCAATCCATCTAGGGTCCACATATACCTCAATCCATCTAGGGTCCACATATACCTCAATCCATCTGTAGGGTCCACATATACCTCAATCCATCTAGGGTCCACATATACCTCCAATCCATCTAGGGTCCACATATACCTCAATCCATCTAGGGTCCACATATACCCTCAATCCATCTAGGGTCCACATATACCTCAATCCATCTAGGGTCCACATATACCTCAATCCATCTAGGGTCCACATATACCTCAATCCATCTAGGGTCCACATATACCTCAATCCATCTAGGGTCCACATGTGTCTCTAAAATTATCTACCTGTCCCCCCTACCCCCACCCCCCAACCTAAAAAACAAATTGCTCTGCTTACATGAGACCACTTACATTATCTTAACTTGGCTGCAGAGAACATGTATTCTCTATTAGGCTGAACTTTCTACCTGTTTTATAGGTCAGTTTATTTTTTTTTGTTTTTGTTTTGCTCTTCTAGCAGATTTCTTCTTTTGTTCTGATTAACGCCCCTGTCTGCCTATCGTCTGCATTTTTTTAAGAATGAAGAAAAAAAACTCTCATTCCCGCCATTTTTCATTAGTCTCCTTTTTTTTTTTCTCTTTTTTTTTTTAAAATTTGAGCTAACAATGCTGGTATAAACGTAAAAGCTCTAAAGTCATGGAATATTTCTTATCATTAACGTTTTACTTATAATTACATTTAAAAAAAAATGTGTAACTAATTAATGATTGTTTTTTTTTAATGCTTTTTTTGTGCTTTAAACTAAAACATGAATTAATACATCATTACATCATTACATTATTACATTAATTAATCTCCTCCAAATTGTATATATTTCCCCTTTATTTATAAATGAGCTTAAAAAACATTAATTCATTCTTCTATTTTGATATCACGTTTATTTCTTTCATAAAATGCGCAGCCGACTTCCGGTAAATGACGTCTTAGATTATTTATAGCGACGGCTTTCCCATTTCTGCACGTACGTACGGACGGACGCCAAGGTTAGCACTTAAAATTAGTAGGAGGAATATTGATACATCAAGATGTTTAATCATTTGGTTTTTAAGATTTATGGTTTTTCTTTAATAGTCGTGCTTACCGTATTCCTTCACTTCAAACCTGACGGCGCTGGTTGTCTTCAGCTGAATAAGTAATAGAAAAGAAAATAGGAAAGTAACAAAAAATAACGACAGCATACCAACGTAATGAAATATATGCACAAAACAGCAATGGTAAGGAGGAAACGGATGTAGAATAGAGATTGTACGAATGACAATCACATAAACAGTTAGGACTATAGGTCAGTAGGAGGTGGGGGGAAGGGTTCACATATAATTTAAGGCACGAGATTGTGGGGGAAGGGGGGGAAGGGGGGAAGGGGGGGGGGAGAGGAAGAGGGTCTGAATTTTGTCATAATCTGTTGACGCGTGGAAAGGGGTCTTAAACAAAACAAGTAATCAAACACAAGCACACACAATAAAACACAAGCATACACAATCAAACACAACCCTAAACACATACGTGATATTCGTCCTCTTGGAATAAAATTTAATTGTAAAATAATAAACAAAAAAATCAAATCTAAACATCGTAAAAAACTGACCTAAAAAAATTCATATAGCGTACAAGCGAACACACTATATATAAACAGAGATGAGTTTCACAATATGGAGAGCCCATATGTTTATCGCCCTTGGCAGGGCCCCGCGCCCAAAGGTGGCTTGTTGGTGGTATGATTATTCTGCTGTCTCGCTCAGTAGTCGTACAATAGGGCCCAAGAAATACGTGCGATTTGGTACACACGCGCTCAGCGTTTTATTCCGATCTGGCACTGGCAATATAGCTCAACATATCAGTGCTATTAGCTGCACACAATATAGCTCACCATATCAGTGCTATTAGGTGCACACAATATCGCTCAACATATCAGTGCTATTAGGTGCACACAGTATCGCTCAACAAATCAGTGCTATTAGCTGCACACCATATCGCTCAACATATCAGTGCTATTATGTGCACACAATGGCTCTGAACATATCAGTGCTATTAGGTGCGTAGCTAATGTACGCCCCGTCAAGCCTTGAGACGTTTAAGACCGGCCCTAATAGAGACCGGTTGAAACCACCCGAAGTTATTCAATAATTATAATAGAACAGAACAGTGTCTCACAAAGAATGTATCCCGACCAACTCACCGGTCGGGAAAAATTGCAGCAATAAGTTATTCGAGTAAATTCGCTCTTGAATTCTCTCTTCACATGTCGGTCGAGCGATACAACGAACAGTCTTCAGAAGTGGATTGCGGGCTGCACATGTTTGAGAACAACTATTCTAGATGAGACCAAAATCAATTTAAAATAAAGCCAAACAGAAAATAATTTTGGCTTACCCCATTGACGTATTTGGCCGTGACAGTCCAGTTGCCATAAACAGGATTATCTGGAATCTTCATCACGTCTTTGATGATCAGGTCTTTGGTTTCGATGACCTTTCGGCTGATGGTCATACCATCCGGGTTCTGTGACATGGACAACAAATTAAAAAAAAGTAATTGAAATCGATCTATGAATAGTAAGTGAAGGACTAAGGTTCGAATCCACGAAGTTCTTGTATAGATGATATGTTTATAACTTTTTTTGAGGGGGGAGGGAGGTGATATCTCTTACCTGAATGTCCAGTTGTAGTGGCCAGCTAACGGGTCGAAAATGCTCGTTCAAGGTCATGACCCTGGTGAACACTGTGGATGACATAGTTCATTGGTACCAAACATTGTTAAACAATGAGGTGGACATAATGCAATTTATAAACTAAAATAACAAC
>JAGDYQ010000170.1:2045766-2055036 GCA_021962125.1 Bulinus truncatus | reverse complement strand
TTGTACAACCTTTCTGGTCAATCGTCTTGCTCCAGTGGATGCTACTACAGTTTTGTATTGGGCTATGTTTACTAAGCTTTGTTTACATTTTGTACAACCTTTCTGGTCAATCGTCTTGCTCATCTCTGGTTTACATGCACGCGTATATACTGCTTTGACCTACCAGCACGCGGTAATCGCGTGCAAGCATTGATCTGGATCTGAAACGTGGTATTATTGATACAAGGGAAACAACCCATTTATAAGTGCCATTGGTCATAGCTAAACACGCTTATATCCCTTTATTTGTTATGAGCATTTTTTTTTAAAACTCATATTTGTTAAAAATAAAAATTAATTAATCACAAAATTAATAATTGAATCACACATAGCCAGGGAGCAGGAAAAGTCAGAAAAATTTCAAGAAAATCTATCACTAAAAAGTGCCTAAAAATCGATTACAAAATTTTTCGCCATATAAATAAACACAAGTTTTGAGTTTAGAAAACGGTTATTAAAAAGAATCAGTCAAAAAGAGATCAAATTGTGCGCCAAATATGAACACACCAATCAAATAAATTGTGCGCCAAATATGTACACACCAATCAAATTGTGCGCCAAATATGTACGCACCAATCAAATTGTGCGCCAAATATGTACACACCAATCAAATCAATTAACACAAAACGAATTGAACTCAAACACATCTTTATATCAGTTTCTCCTCTCAAACGTGATGGTGTACTTATCTCTGTATATTTGATCATAATAGTCTGTGATGACTTCAGTATCTTGAGCTATGAAACGTCCTGGTGGGTCAACTTTCACAAGAACCAGATTAAAGTTCTCATGACCGCTCGGTATCAGCAACTCTTTAATCTATAAACATTTAAAAAAAAAATTACATGTAATTATTTGAAATATAAAATACAACACAAAAAAAAAAAAAAACAACAGATCTTTGTTTTTTTTCCCAGAATATTTTTTTCCCAAGGCAGCTTTGACATGAAACGTGGGGGTTTTTTTTTTTTTTTCCCCCCCCCCCCCCCCCCCCCCCCCCCCCCAGATACAGATTTAACTTACATGAGATATTGGAACATCATCTCCATCACCATCCATCAAAGGAAGCTGAACTTTGTTTTTGCTCCCATCCGGGTAAATAACTGCAGCTGCTATACATCCGTCTTTGTCTGCTTCAGCTGAAACAGCATTCGTGAGACACAGCAAGTAGAAATAAATATAATCCAGGAGTATTTACACTTTCATTCACATTTTTTTAGATATTCAATAAAGTTCTATCAATAAACATATGTGTCAGCCAATGTGGCTGAAAAAATTGTCTCGCAAATGTACTGATATTGTCACGTGAGTGCGTTGAAATTATCCCACGAGTGTATTTAAATTGTCACGCGAATACTTTAAAATTGTCACGTGAGTGTATTTAAATTGTATATAGTACGGGTTAGTCCCAGATGCCTACATATGTCTCCCGTGGTAGCTACATGTTGACTACACTATCGACTACGGTTGAGGGAGGGGGGAAGAAAGATGTGCACTGAAGTAACCATCCAATAAGAGGTTTATAGTAACATCTCTTCCTTTAAAGGACTTGTAAAATATGACTTCAAACAAGATTCATCAACTAAATCTGACGACTATGGCAACAAAGATAATAAGTCTGTTAACAGAAAAGGATTAGCCTCGAAGCAGTGGCGCAACCAGCAAAAAATGCTGGGGAACAGGGGGGGGGGGCTCACATTTGGAAAACAGACAGATTGACAGTCTTTTTTTGTTACTTTATAACTTTAATTATGTATTGATGATTTGGATCAAGCCCCCACCCCCGTTTGCGCCACTGCCTCGAAGCCACATTCTTCAATATTTATTCCTATTACCGGAAATCGATGCAAATACAATCAAAACAAATCGCGCAGCAAATTTGACTGTTTATAGAGTATTTGATATAATGAGAAACTTTTCAACGCTTCTACATTTCTATTCCAACTAGCCCATGTTTCATATTTACAGATTTTTTTTAAAAAGAATATTAAAAAAGAATATTAAAGTCAACAAAGTTTACCGCATTTAATTAGTGTATATACTTCTTTCATCAAATGGGTTTTTAGTTAACAATAACAATAATCTAATAACTTTGTGGATTTAAAAAAAAAACGAAGGATAACAGAATAGCAAGTGTGACAGTTTTTGTATACAAACCAGAATATGGCCGGTTAACGTCCGACATTTGACAATGAGATTAAAGTTATACTCCCACAAATAATTATAATTACGGAATAATTTCTTCTCATCAAAAATCTCACTGAATATAAATATATCCCTAAGATCTTAAAACTTATGAAAAAAAAAATTGGTGAAATTTCCGAAATTATTTGAGCTGGTTTTTTTTTTAAATTATTTTCGTGCGGGAATTCCCCTTGCCATGGGATATTAGAATGCTTTCGGGAAAAATAGTTAACTGGGTTCTATTGCTGTTCTGTGTGGTGCAGTGGCGTCACTAGGGGGGTGCGCAGGGTGCGGACCGCACCGGGTGACACCCTCACAAGGGGTGACATTAAAATGCAAAATATCTAGTTTTAGGCCTATATTCTTATTTTGTAATTTAAAATAATTCAAGGCCGTATTTAATTTTTAAAAATAAATAAAAATATCTCCGATTATTAACAGCAAATGACTTTATATAAGGCTTCGAAAAAAATTAATGCCAAATATAAAAATATCTCCGATTATTAACAGACACTGCGTACTTTTTATTATTAATTATTTTAATTAAATTATTGGTATACTTGCACTGACCTATAGATATCAAATATCGCTAAAATCCTGACCCCGGAAACGGAAAAAAAAAATAATAAAGTCGCGCATGGAGACCGGGATGTCATGAGAGGGGGGACACCATGAGTTACCGCACCGGGTGACACCAACCCTAGTGACGCCACTGGTGTGGTGAATCATGTTTTTACTCTGAAGGTCACTGAATATCCCCCCCCCATGCCCGTAGCGTGCAGGAGGGGGGGCAGGAGGGCGTTTTTTTTCTGGCGCCCTAGGCTTGTTTGCTCTACTTAGTAAAATTTATTTACTGCCCCCCCCCCGCTATTGCCTGGCCTCTGCTGTGGAATGCCTGGCCCCTGCTGTAGAATTTTCACGCTACGGGGCTGCCCCCCCCCCCCCCACCTTTTCTTTTTAATTATATACTTTTAATTCCTGTAAACACCAGTAAGCTTACAGATGGCATGCATTTAAAACAGAAAGGAAAGAAAGAAATAAAAAAATGGATGTAGTATCTCTCTATCTCTTTATAAATAAAAAAAAATGTTATGTCTAAAAACACTGGTCACATCTATCTATCTATCTATCTATCTATCTATCTATCTATCTATCTATCTATCTATCTATCTATCTATCTATCTATCTATCTATCTATCTATCTATCTATCTATCTATCTATCTATCTATCTATCTATCTATCTATCTATCTATCTATCTATCTATCTATCTATCTATCTATCTATCTATCTATCTATCTATCTATCTATCTATCTATCTATCTATCTATCTATCTATCTATCTATCTATCTATCTATCTATCTATCTATCTATCTATCTATCTATCTATCTATCTATCTATCTATCTATCTATCTATCTATCTATCTATCTATCTATCTATCTATCTATCTATCTATCTATCTATCTATCTATCTATCTATCTATCTATCTATCTATCTATCTATCTGTCTATATATATCTTTATATCAATCTATCTAAATATCTAATATATTTATCTCTACCTACCAATCTAGAGAGAGAGAGTGTGTGTGTGTGTGTGTGTGTGTGTGTGAGAGAGAGAGAGAGGGAGAGAGAGAGGGAGGGAGAGAGAGAGAGAGAGATTCTCAGGTAGGCCTTATAACATAAGAGTCTAGTGGTAGAAACGAGTGACTACCAGAGGGCCGCAGTTTGCACATGGCCGGCCCAACATAATTTTTATGAAACATTATGTTAGAATTAACCCACATTAGTTTCAACAAATAAAAAAACAAAACTTTTTATGAAAATAACTAAAGGGGCACTTCAAAATAATGTGATGCATATGTTCTGGACCGAATGACTTTGTTACAGATGTTAACTAGTATTATTATTTGCTAGTAATAAGTACTACACAACATGGTGTTCAAGTAATGAATGATGTCAGACACGGCAAAATTTTTAATTCGACCCCTGAGGTATTTGAATTTTTCTAAGTAATATTATACTTGTATTATCAAGTAATATTATACTAGTATTATCAAGTAATATTATACTAATATTATTAAGTAATATTATACTATTATTATCAAGTAATATTATACTAGTATTATCAAGAAATAATATACTAGTATTATCAAGTAATATTAGACTAATATTATCAAGTAATATCAAGGCCGTAGACGGGGGGGGGGGGGGTTGTGCGGTTTGGGGGGGGGGCTGTGCGGAGAGTTTTATATAAGAAAAAATTGGAACGCAATGATAAAGAAGTATATTTTATAATAAAATTTGATTTTTTGAATTAATTGGGGGGGGGGGGCTCCAGCCCCCCTTTCCCACTCCCCTGGCTACGGCCTTGAGTAATATTATACAAACGAAAATTAATTTTAAAAAAAACCCAGTGTTTAATGCATTAATGCACATAAAATGTTTCAACCTATTCACACATTTTTATTGTAAATGTTTCGTGAGTTTAAAAAATAAAAAGGATACAAATGAAAAGAATTTGATATTTCTATGTATTTCAATGACAAAACCCAGGGTTTCGGTTTGAATTGATAGCCCTAGATGACTTGATTCATTAAAAGTGTCTTTCAATCTGTTTTCATTAGCTGTGGATTGGGTCCCGCTTTTGTCTCCGGGTGCACCAAGAACAAATGGGTCACGTGAATAACTTCCGCTAAAACGTGCTTTGAAGTTGGTTTAAGCGATTGGGATAAATACAGTAATAATTAATTTATAAATATCCCATCCTAAGAGTTATATTCTAGTGAAGCAAAAAAAAAAAAAAGATTTTTAACTTTTCAAATAAATACAAATGTTTATTGAAAGTTATCATTTCATTGGCGGAACATTAATGCTTCATAAACATATTGAGTATTTATTTATATATCTTTCGTTCCACAATCAAATATTCTACTTTTGTTGAACAAGAACAATTGAAAAGAAAAAAAAAACTCATTTAACGAAACAATAACACAAATGGGAACCAGTGCCGACCTAGGAGATTTGGGGGCGGGGGGTGGAGCTTGGCCTCTTTCTGGGGCCCCTGCATTTTGACATTCGACACCATAACATGAGATAATGTACATAATATTTAATGTAAGCATTTTTGGGCCCCCTCAAGCTGGGCCCGGGGGGGAATTTCGAATTTGGACCCCCCACCCTAGGTAGGCCTCTGAAGGGTACACTGAAATACATTTACTTTCTTTTCTTAGTTGTCATTATCTTAATAAAAGAAATTAAACCCAGCAATAAATGAGTGCATGATAGCCAATTATGTTTCATTTAAATTAATCAATGCATGTGGAGTATTTAGGAAAAGTAATTAAAAATGCTCATAAAATTTATATTTAACATGCAAGTAAAAGGAACAGAATAACCCAAACCAGATTATAGTCAAATAATGACCTACTTATATCTAATCAACATCACATAAACATACAAACAAACATAGTGAGAAAACTATCACAAATTCAGTTTCTCGGCTCAAACATGATGGTGTATTTCTCTCCGAAAAGCTGATCATAATAGTCTGTGATGACGTCACTGTCTGCTGCTATAAAACGTCCGGGTAGTTTCACAAGTACCAGAGTGTAATCATCAGGATTATTTGGAATAAGCATCTTCTTGATCTGTGAACGAGATGATGCAAAAAGCGATATGACAACAATAACTTGAATTCGTTTTTTGACTATTACAGAGGGCCCTCCCAGGCGATGACATTTAAGATATTCTGGGGCCCTGGGTGATGACTTTTTAAGATATTCTGGGGCCCTGGGGGATGACTTTCTAAGATATTCTGGGGCCCTGGGGGATGACTTTTTAAGATATTCTGGGGCCCTGGGTGATGACTTTTTAAGATATTCTGGGGCCCTGGGTGATGACTTTTTAAGATATTCTGGGGCCCTGGGGGATGACTTTTTAAGATATTCTGGGGCCATGGGTGATGACTTTTTAAGATATTCTGGGGCCCTGGGTGATGACTTTTTAAGATATTCTGGGGCCCTGGGTGATGACTTTTTGAGATATTCTGGGGCCCTGGGTGATGACTTTATAAGATATTCTGGGGCCCTGGGGGATGACTTTTTTAGATATTCTGATCTCCATGGGTGATGACTTTTTAAGATATTCTGGGGCCCTGGGTGATGACTTTTAAAGATATTCTGGGGCCCTGGATGATGACTTTTTAAGATATTCTGGGGCCCTGGGTGATGACTTTTTAAGATATTCTGGGGCCATGGGTGATGACTTTTTAAGATATTCTGGGGCCCTGGGTGATGACTTTTAAAGATATTCTGGTGCCCTGGGCGATGACTTTTAAAGATATTCTGGGGCCCTGGTTGATGACTTTATAAGATATTCTGGGGCCCTGGGGGATGACTTTTTTAGATATTCTGGTCTCCATGGGTGATGACTTTTTAAGATATTCTGGGGCCCTGGGTGATGACTTTTAAAGATATTCTGGGGCCCTGGGTGATGACTTTTTAAGATATTCTGGGGCCCTGGGAGATGACTTTTTAAGATATTCTGGGGCCATGGGTGATGACTTTTTAAGATATTCTGGGGCCCTGGGTGATGACTTTTAAAGATATTCTGGTGCCCTGGGCGATGACTTTTAAAGATATTCTGGGGCCCTGGGTGATGACTTTTTAAGATATTCTGGGGCCAGGGGTGATGACATTTTAAGATATTCTAGGGCCCTGGGTGATGACTTTTTAAGATATTCTGGGGCCCTGGGTGATGACTTTTTAAGATATTCTGGTGCCCTGGGCGATGACTTTTAAAGATATTCTGGGGCCATGGGTGATGACTTTTAAAGATATTCTGGGGCCCTGGGTGATGACTTTTTAAGATATTCTGGTGCCCTGGGCGATGACTTTTAAAGATATTCTGGGGCTCTGGGTGGTGACTTTTTAAGATATTCTGGGGCCAGGGGCGATGACTTTTAAAGATATTCTGGGGCTCTGGGTGGTGACTTTTTAAGATATTCTGGGGCCAGGGGCGATGACTTTTAAGATATTCTGGGGCTCTGGGCGATGACTTTTAAGATATACTAGGGCCCTGGGTGATGACTTTTTAAGGTATACTAGGGCCCTGGGTGATGACTTTTTAGGTATACTAGGGCCCTGGGTGATGACTTTTTAAGATATACTAGGGCCTTGGGTGATGACTTTTTAAGATATACTAGGGCCCTGGGTGATGACTTTTTAAGGTATAATTGGGCCATGGGTGATGACTTTTAAAGATATTCTGGTGCCCTGGGCGATGACTTTTAAAGATATTCTGGGGCCCTGGGTGATGACTTTTTAAGATATTCTGGGGCCAGGGGTGATGACATTTTAAGATATTCTAGGGCCCTGGGTGATGACTTTTTAAGATATTCTGGGGCCCTGGGTGATGACTTTTTAAGATATTCTGGTGCCCTGGGCGATGACTTTTAAAGATATTCTGGGGCCATGGGTGATGACTTTTAAAGATATTCTGGGGCCCTGGGTGATGACTTTTTAAGATATTCTGGTGCCCTGGGCGATGACTTTTAAAGATATTCTGGGGCTCTGGGTGGTGACTTTTTAAGATATTCTGGGGCCAGGGGCGATGACTTTCTAAGATATTCTGGGGCTCTGGGCGATGACTTTTAAGATATACTAGGGCCCTGGGTGATGACTTTTTAAGGTATACTAGGGCCCTGGGTGATGACTTTTTAGGTATACTAGGGCCCTGGGTGATGACTTTTTAAGATATACTAGGGCCTTGGGTGATGACTTTTTAAGATATACTAGGGCCCTGGGTGATGACTTTTTAAGGTATAATTGGGCCATGGGTGATGACTTTTAAAGATATTCTGGTGCCCTGGGCGATGACTTTTAAAGATATTCTGGGGCCCTGGGTGATGACTTTTTAAGATATTCTGGGTCCAGGGGTGATGACATTTTAAGATATTCTAGGGCCCTGGGTGATGACTTTTTAAGATATTCTGGGGCCCTGGGTGATGACTTTTTAAGATATTCTTGGGCCATGGGTGATGACTTTTTAAGATATTCTGGGGCCCTGGGTGATGACTTTTTAAGATATTCTGGGGCCATGGGTGATGACTTTTAAAGATATTCTGGGGCCCTGGGTGATGACTTTTTAAGATATTCTGGGGCCAGGGTTGATGACATTTTAAGATATTCTAGGGCCCTGGGTGATGACTTTTTAAGATATTCTGGGGCCCTGGGTGATGACTTTTTAAGATATTCTGGTGCCCTGGGCGATGACTTTTAAAGATATTCTGGGGCCATGGGTGATGACTTTTAAAGATATTCTGGTGCCCTGGGCGATGACTTTTAAAGATATTCTGGGGCTCTGGGTGGTGACTTTTTAAGATATTCTGGGGCCAGGGGCGATGACTTTTAAAGATATTCTGGGGCTCTGGGTGGTGACTTTTTAAGATATTCTGGGGCCAGGGGCGATGACTTTTAAGATATTCTGGGGCTCTGGGCGATGACTTTTAAGATATACTACGGCCCTGGGTGATGACTTTTTAAGGTATACTAGGGCCCTGGGTGATGACTTTTTAGGTATACTAGGGCCCTGGGTGATGACTTTTTAAGATATACTAGGGCCTTGGGTGATGACTTTTTAAGATATACTAGGGCCCTGGGTGATGACTTTTTAAGGTATAATTGGGCCATGGGTGATGACTTTTAAAGATATTCTGGTGCCCTGGGCGATGACTTTTAAAGATATTCTAGGGCCCTGGGTGATGACTTTTTAAGATATTCTGGGGCCCTGGGTGATGACTTTTTAAGATATTCTGGGGCCCTGGGGGATGACTTTTTAAGATATTCTGGTGCCCTGGGCGATGACTTTTAAAGATATTCTGGGGCCATGGGTGATGACTTTTAAAGATATTCTGGGGCCCTGGGTGATGACTTTTTAAGATATTCTGGGGCCCTGGGTGATGACTTTTTAAGATATTCTGGTGCCCTGGGCGATGACTTTTAAAGATATTCTGGGGCCATGGGTGATGACTTTTAAAGATATTC
>JAGDYQ010000170.1:2038266-2040766 GCA_021962125.1 Bulinus truncatus | reverse complement strand
TTGGATGGGTCACATGGGTCATGGGTCAATGTTCCCTGACCCACGACCAATCCTTAGTCTCCACCCGACCCTAAAAAAAACCCGTCGTCGGGTTTCAAAATGGTTTCTATGGCGACGGCCGCCATCTTGAAAATAACAACATTCAATGGGTCATGGGTCATGATGGGTCTGGGTCCAGAACTTGATGGGTCATATGGGTCATGGGTCAAGCTCAGTGACCCATTACTTGCTCTGGTAATAACTTCATACAAATTGACATCTTTATCATTACTGCATTATTGTGGTTTAATTTTTTTCATTTATTTTCATCTTCAGTTAACATTATTCCTTTTACTTTTAGACTTTTTATTTTTTACTGTTGACTTTTTACTGCCTTCCGTTATATTTACCTTCTTGAATTTGCTGTGTTTCTCTGTAAAATAGAAGTAGAAAGTAAAAATATATATAACATCAAGTAAAGATGATATAGATAGAATATGGCATTCCTATCTATCTATCTATCTATCTATCTATCTATCTATCTATCTATCTATCTATCTATCTATCTATCTATCTATCTATCTATCTATCTATCTATCTATCTATCCATCTATCTGTCTGTCTGTCTGTCTGTCTGTCTGTCTGTCTATCTATCTATCTATCTATCTATCTATCTATCTATCTGTCTGTCTGTCTGTCTGTCTGTCTGTCTGTCTGTCTGTCTATCTATCTATCTATCTATCTGTCTGTCTGTCTGTCTATCTATCTGTCTATCTGTCTATCTATCTGTCTATCTATCTATCTATCTATCTATCTATCTATCTGTCTGTCTGTC
Organism: Bulinus truncatus; assembly: GCA_021962125.1. Taxonomy (NCBI): domain Eukaryota; kingdom Metazoa; phylum Mollusca; class Gastropoda; family Planorbidae; genus Bulinus; species Bulinus truncatus. Next base: position 2,039,952 of record JAGDYQ010000170.1, on the reverse strand, counting down.
TGTCTGTCTGTCTGTCTGTCTGTCTGTCTGTCTATCTATCTATCTATCTATCTGTCTGTCTATCTATCTGTCTGTCTGTCTATCTATCTATCTATCTATCTATCTATCTATCTATCTATCTATCTATCTATCTATCTATCTATCTATCTATCTATCTGTCTGTCTGTCTGTCTCTCTGTCTGTCTATCTATCTATCTATCTATCTGTCTGTCTGTCTGTCTGTCTACCTATCTATCTATCTATCTATCTATCTATCTATCTATCTATCTGTCTGTCTGTCTGTCTACCTATCTATCATTCTATCTATCTATCTATCTATCTATCTATCTATCTATCTATCTATCTATCTATCTATCTATCTATCTGTCTGTCTATCTATCTATCTATCTATCTATCTATCTGTCTGTCTGTCTGTCTGTCTATCTATCTATCTATCTATCTATCTATCTATCTATCTATCTATCTGTCTGTCTGTCTGTCTGTCTGTCTGTCTGTCTATCTATCTATCTATCTATCTATCTATCTATCTATCTATCTGTCTGTCTGTCTGTCTGTCTGTCTATCTATCTATCTATCTATCTAATCTATCTATCTATCTATCTATCTGTCTGTCTGTCTGTCTGTCTGTCTATCTATCTATCTATCTATCTATAGACAAAGGATTTGACTATGACGAAACCGTTACTCTTTAAACAACTAATCATGAGCACCACCACTTGATTCAATTAGTTACAACATGACCCCCAGTGTGATTTACGTGTCCTCACATCAACATACACCGAGTCACTTCTGAGAAAGTGTTTCCTGTATGACAAACCAACCCAACTTGAAAGATCTCCATTAGATACATTATCTAATCTTACCAGTAAAATATTATTCGTTTACCCACCTATTTAGTAAAAAAAGACAGAATGAAATATTTGGTGTTACACATATTTTGTCTAACCATCAGATTCTCAAAATTGTGTTCACAAATGCACCCCAAAGGGTGCGAAACAATGTTAGCCGGTACCATGGGCGTCGCTAGGAATTTTTCCAGGGGGGGCAAATAACAACTTTATGACATTTTTTTAAATGTAAGGGGGGGGAGCAAATGCCCCCCCTCTATATGACATTTTTTCAAAATGTGGGGGGGGCATTTGCCCCCCCCCTTGCCCCCCCAATGAATACGCCCATGGCCGATACCCCTCATACGTATTCTTCAAATTCTTTGGTAAATTTAAAAAGAAAAAAATTACATGCCTCCTGGGTACTACTGCAAAAGCTTTCCCCGGACCCCGTACCCTGTACCCCCGTACCCCGCACCCCGCGTACCACCGGTTGAGAACCAACCAGCGGCGTAGAGTGGGTACATTTTTGCCGCCCCCCCCCTAAAAAGTAATAAAAAGTGCCGCCCGGTGCGGACCGCACCAACCGCCCCTCCCCCCCCCCAGGTACGCCACTGGAACCACCGGTCTAGGCTATGGATCTTAATGAAATTAAAAACCACAGCAAATTATTTTTTTACAATTATATTTCCACAAAGGCCTCACATAAGTTTTTTTTTACAAGCTAATGGCCTCAGGAGGGCAGGGCCGACATTAGGCCGATTTGACCTATTGCTCCGAATTGGACCCCCCCCCCCCCCCGTGCCTGGGAATTTTACATTTAGCGTAAATAGTAATCGTTGTTAAGCAATACGTAACT
>JAGDYQ010000170.1:2013838-2037766 GCA_021962125.1 Bulinus truncatus | reverse complement strand
ATATATATATATATATATATATATATATATATGGGCTGTATCGGAATCCGATTCCGGTTCCTGTTAAGCCGGATTCCAGCAGTTTTAACAAATCCGGTTCCGATTCCGGTTCCGGTTAAAATGTGCCGGATTTAAGCCGGATTTCTTAGTTGTTTGAAATTTGTAAGAATTTTTTTTAGCGCAACATAATTTTGACATTTTTAGCGCTATACAATTAAATTAAATCTATAAATTCCTTTGCTTTTTGAAAACTACAATAAAGTCGATCGCTTTTAGTTCTGTATGTAAGTAAAAATATATTAAAAAGGAAGATTTTAATCCTATTTAGTCTAGTACATGTAGTAATACGACACCTTACCTTCCGCTACTTTTGATTCGGTGTATTCTATAAACTATATTTAGCTATCAAAGTTTAACTTCTTTAAAGAGCAGACAACGATCTATTTTTGGGTGTTTACAGTTAAAAAATTGGTCAATAATTTATTTTTCTGCAAATTTTTTAATTTAGTGCATTTTGTCACAATTTGGATGAAATTCCTCGCATATTTAGATAAATAACTTGAAGATACATTTTTAATTCAACATTAAAGTGACATTGATTTAGATTTGAAATGCATTTTAATTTGCGTTTTTATGGAAAATTGTCAGATAATGGTTTAAAGGAAATTATGAATGAATTAACACGGTTTGGTAACGTCACTATGGAAAACTAAAGAAAAATAAACTATCGGGTGGTGCCACAGTATATATATATTGGTAGAAAAATGGAATTCTGCCCCCCCCCCCAATCACAAACATCACCCACGGAAGTGTAATATAAACTTTGACTAGCATAGAAGCATTATTTAAGGCACGAGATTGTGGGGGAGGGGGGGGGAAGAGGAAGAAGGTCGGAATTTTTTCATAATCTGTTTACGCGTGGAAGCGGCCTTAAACAAAACAAGTAATCAAACACAAGCACACAAAATCAAACACAAGCACACACAATCAAACATTATTAAAATTAAAATTAAATTGTAAAATAATAAACAAAAAAAATAATAATAATCAAATCTAAACATTGTAAAACATACGCACACACACAGACACACACTACACATTTTTACCCCCCCCCCCCCCCCAACCATGCCATTCCTAAAATAGCGGTCCATTCATTGAAGAGATTATCACGATGATGTATTAACAGCAGCTGTCTATAAAAACAGCTCAACCCTTTTTTTTTTTAAGCCTGTATGTTATGTCCGTTGAGTTTCAACTGTTGATTGCATTGGTAGGGGGGGAGGTGGCGGCTGGGTGTAGGGGAGGCTGGGTGTAGGAGCGCCCTGTCAGAGTTACATTTCTTTGTTGCCCTCTCCGAAAACTAACAACGGGTTTTTTTTTTCAGCGCTTTGTGCCAGCGCACTACTCAAAGTGACAGGTTGGACGATATACATGCAATACAACAATGGACGATATACATACATTACAACAGTGGACGATATACATACAATACAACAATGGACGAGATACATACAATACAACAATGGATGATATACATACAATACAACAGTGGATGATATACATACAATACCACAATGGACGATATACATACAATACAACAATGGATGATATACATACAATACCACAATGGACGATATACATACAATACAACAATGGATGATATACATACAATACAACAATGGACGATATACATACAATACAACAATGGACGATATACATACAATACAACAGTGGATGATATACATACAATACAACAGTGGACGATATACATACAATACAACAATGGACGATATACATACAATACAACAGTGGATGATATACATACAATACAACAGTGGACGATATACATACAATACAACAGTGGATGATATTATTTACAATACAACAGTGGACGATATTACAATACAACAGTGGATGATATTACAATACAACAGTGGACGATATTACAATACAACAGTGGATGATATTACATTACAACAGTGGACGATATACATACAATACAACAGTGGATGATATTACTTACAATACAACAGTGGATGATATTACTTACAATACAACAGTGGATGATATTACTTATAATACAACAGTGGATGATATAACTTACAATACAACAGTGGATGATATACATACAATACAACAGTGGATCATATTACTTACAATACAACAGTGGATGATATACATACAATACAACAGTGGATGATATTACAATACATTAGTGGATGATATACATACAATACAACAGTGGATCATATTACTTACAATACAACAGTGGATGATATACATACAATACAACAGTGGATGATATTCCTTACAATACAACAGTGGACGATATACATAGAATACAACAGTGGATAATATTACAATACAACAGTGGACGATATACATACAATACAACAGTGGATGATATTACTTACAATACAACAGTGGACGATATACATACAATACAACAGTGGATAATATTACAATACAACAGTGGACGATATACATACAATACAACAGTGGATGATATTACTTACAATACAACAGTGGACGATATACATACAATACAACAGTGGATAATATTACAATACAACAGTGGACGATATACATACAATACAACAGTGGATGATAATACTTACAATACAACAGTGGACCATATACATACAATACAACAGTGGATAATATTACAATACAACAGTGGACGATATACATACAATACAACAGTGGATGATAATACTTACAATACAACAGTGGACCATATACATACAATACAACAGTGGATAATATTACAATACAACAGTGGACGATATACATACAATACAACAGTGGATGATATTACTTACAATACAACAGTGGACGATATACATACAATACAACAGTGGATGATATTACTTACAATACAACAGTTCAAAACTCTGGCAGCTTGTTTATAAAGTGAAAAAAAAATGTAAGGAATTAAACAAAAATTACTTTCCTTGAAATGGGAAGTTTTGTCACGTTACTCTATTGATTTAAAAAAAAAGAATATTTTTTACAAAATATTGGCCTATCTGTTTATCTATCTATCTATCTGTTTATCTATCTATCTATCTATCTATCTATCTATCTATCTATCTATCTATCTATCTATCTATCTATCTATCTATCTATCTATCTATCTATCTATCTATATATCTATCTATCTATCTATCTATCTATCTATCTATCTATCTATCTATCTATCTAATCGTTTAGTCTTTCCATTTACTGTTTTTCTGCATGTCCATATGGTCTGTCTTTCTGTTTGTCGGTCTGTCTGTCTATCAATATGTTTATCTATCAATCTGTCTATTTATCTAACCAATCTATTTACCTGTCTCTCTTTCTCTTTGTATATATATATATATATATATATATATATATATATATATATATATATATATACCCCACGTACCTGTAGGCCTATATTTTTCATCAGGTAATTATAGATAAGCTGCTGGTTATTATTTCGATTTCAATTTATTTCCACTATTTCCCAATCTTTGAACAGAGTTTCCACTATTTCCCAATCTTTGAACAGAGTTTCCACTCTTTCCCAATCTTTGAACAAAGTTTCCACTATTTCCAATCTTTGAACAGAGTTTCCACTATTTCCCAATCTTTGAACAGAGTTTGCACTATTTCCCAATCTTTGAACAAAGTTTCCACTATTTCCCAATCTTTGAACAAAGTTTCCACTATTTCCAATCTTTGAACAAAGTTTCCTCTCTTTCCCAATCTTTGAACAAAGTTTCCACTATTTCCCAATCTTTGAACAAAGTTTCCACTATTTCCCAATCTTTGAACAGAGTTTGCACTATTTCCCAATCTTTGAACAAAGTTTCCACTCTTTCCCAATCTTTGAACAAATTTTCCACTATTTTCCAATCTTTGAACAACGTTTCCTTTCTTTCCCAATCTTTGAACAAAGTTTCCACTATTTCGCAATCTTTAAACAAAGTTTCCACTATTTCCCAATCTTTGAACAAAGTTTCCACTATTTCCCAATGTTCGAACAAAGTTTCACTATTTCCCAATACTTGAAAAAGTTTCCACTTTTTCCTAATCTTTGAAAAAAGTTTCCACTATTTCCCAATCTTTGAACAGAGTTTCCACTATTTCCCAATCTTTGAACAGAGTTTGCACTATTTCCCAATCTTTGAACAAAGTTTCCACTCTTTCCCAATCTTTGAACAAAGTTTCCACTATTTTCCAATCTTTGAACAAAGTTTCCTTTCTTTCCCAATCTTTGAACAAAGTTTCCACTATTTCCCAATCTTTAAACAAAGTTTCCACTATTTCCCAATCTTTGAACAAAGTTTCCACTATTTCCCAATGTTCGAACAAAGTTTTCACTATTTCCCAATACTTGAAAAAGTTTCCACTATTTCCTAATCTTTGAACAAAGTTTCCACTATTTCCCAATCTTTGAACAAAGTTTCCACTATTTCCCAATCTTCGAACAAAGTTTCCACTATTTTCCAATCTTTGAACAAAGTTTCCTCTCTTTCCCAATCTTTGAACAAAGTTTCCACTATTTCCCAATCTTTAAACATAGTTTCCACTATTTCCCAATCCTTGAACAAAGTTTCCACTATTTCCCAATCCTTGAACAGAGTTTACGACATTCTTAAAAAAAAAGCGTATCACCAGTTTATTTGATACGAAGTTTATCATTTTCTTTTGCTGCAGATCGCTTCAAGTCTGCACCACATATCACACATTCACAGGTCATTACTCTGTTGTCTGCACAGACTGCACGTTCAAAATACTTGTACGTCAAAGTTTGGAGACGTTTCAAAGAGAAAACCATTTATAAACTAACTTGACAATGTTTTTTTTTTTGGTCTAAGTTTATGTACACAAGAAACATCAAGAAACGATATCTCTTTGTCTCTTCCTCTTCGAATTGCCGCAGACATGGTTTTACCTGTGCTAGATTGCAGCAGACTTGGTTTAATTGTCTTAGATTGCAATACACATGGGTTAACCTGTTTTAGATTGCAGTGGACATGGTTTACACGTCTTAGGATGCAGCAGACATAGTTTACCCGCCTTAGGATGCAGCAGATATACTTCACCTGTCTTACATTGAAGGTATGTAAACTTCTTTGAGCACTTAATTCTAACATAATTGCGTGAGTGTAAAGGACCGAATAACCCGGATTGCAGACGCGGGCAATGGTTTTGGGAGGGGGGGGTTAAAGATCCGGCACATACGTTTTGAATTCTGAGAGATTCATCTGTTTAAATAAGGGGGTGTTATCTAGAGCCCGTTTGCATCTTCTCGTTAATCTGACCTCACTGCCTACCTAATCTGTATCTACCGTTCCCTGCTTTACAGACTGGTGCATCTCTCACTATGTGGCCATTTCTATGCTCTACTCACTGACTACCGCCTTAGGAGTGAGAGAGTGGAAGGAAGAAGACCATGGATCCAGTGGCGTAGCTAGGAAGGACAAGGGGGGCATCATGCCCCGGGCGCTACTCTCAAAGGGGCGCCAAATGGTATATTTTACATACACTATTTTATGGTTTTCGAAAGGGAGGGGGGGGCGTCAATAAAAGGTATTACGCCCCGGGAGCTAGTTAAGCTCTCTACTACGCCACTGCTTGGATCGGTAAAAGTGGAGAAGAGTAGTATGGCAGGCCAGGTTCCTACATTTGCTGTAGAGTCAAAGGAAGAAGAAGAAAACTTACCACCCACCCCCTTTCCCCCCCCCCACATCTCTCAAAGTCAAGGTCATTCATCTATCTGACTCTGACCTACCCGACTGATCAGGGGTGTACACGGGCTTGTCCGTCTGTATGAAGATGTATCCGGGGCTCTCGTTCACCAGGAGGGCCGCCTCCTTCTGGAAATGGGGCGCGTGGTCGACGGTCTCGACGATGACGTAGACAAACAGCGGGGCCTGGGCGGGCTGGGGCACGTCGCTTGCGGTCATGGTGACCTTGGCCATCACCGACTCTCCTGGAAACGTGCAAGAGAATGGAGGTATTACTTAAGATGGAACAATGTAACACACTCAAACATACGCAGCACGTAAACACATTCTTACGCAGAGCGATATCTCTTACGTTTTTCGGTGCCTCTAGTGAAAGGCAGATTTCGGCGCCCCAGGAAAATGAATGTTTAGGGGCTATAGGCAATATTACAATCGGGGGGGGGGGGCGAAGCAAATAAATATTTTAAGCTCTTAGGCAAAATTATATTTGGTTCCCTTGACAAAAGTGAATTGGAGGCCCTAGGTAAAGAAATATTTGGTTCCTTGGAAAAATGTAAATTGGAGGCCCTAGGTAAAGTAATATTTGGTTCCTTGGACAAAAGTGAATAGGGGGGGGGGCTAGGCAAAGTAATATTTGGTTCCCAAGACAAAGGTGAATTTTCCAGAGGGTGGGGGGGGGGGAAGGTCTAGGCACAGTAATATTTGGGGAGGGGGGGGTGGAAGGGAAGCAGGAAAAAGTAAATGTACGGCGCTGCATGCATATCATGTGAACAAATTTATATCAACATCAACAGAGAGAGAGAGAGAGAGAGCAGGACAAAGAGAGATAGATAGACGGACAGAGCGACACACCTTGCGGCACTGTGACCAGTGATTCGGAGAAATTCCTCTTCTTGTCTGGGAAGTCGGCCAGGTAGATTCTGAACGTGACGTCATTCTCCGCCTCCAGGGATGTAACACTGACGACTTCCTCTGTCTCCAGGCGCAGGACGTTGGGCAGAAGTACAAAGTGGAGGGGGCTGTTAGGGTGGGGGTGGGGGGAGGGGGGAGAGTGTGAATGAAAGAAAACACGGTTATCATTCTGTGGTATTTGTCCATGAATTCGTGGTTTTATTTTTATAAAACAATCAGTCTTTCTGCTGTTAATCAGTTGTTTTTTTTAATTTGTCAATCAATTAGCTAGCTTATAATCAATCTGTCAGTCAATTAATCTTCAGATCTAAACAGATTTTTTTCTATATATGTATCTATTAATCATTCAACCCTTTTGGCTCATATATCTATCAACCTATCAATCAATATTTAATATATCTACCACTCTTATCATTAAAATGTCTGGGTTGGAATACATATATGATATACATATCGTGTGTGTAGCTGTTTGTTAGTGTGTGTGTGTGTGTGTGTGTGTTTGTGTGCATGTGTCCTATCTATCTATCTATCTATCTATCTATCTATCTATCTATCTATTTATTTATCTATCTATCTGTCTGTCTGTCTATCGGTCTTTTTGTCTGTCTGTAAATCTATCTGTCTGTCTGTCTGTCTATCTATCTATTTGTCTGTATGTCTGCCTTTCCGTCTGTTTAGTCTTTACAGTAAACCAAATCTGAACTGTTAATCTACTATTGTTCCATTGATGTATTATAATGTTGTCATGTTTCGATAATGCTGCGACCAACTTCATTAGAAAATATAAAAATAGCATCCGGAAATATACGGGATTTATTTAATACAGGCGCAACAAAATGACGACACAGAACAGGGCCAACACAGAACAGAGCCAACACAGAACAGGGCCAACACAGAACAGAACCAACACAGAACAGAGCCAACACAGAACAGGGCCAACACAGAACAGAGCCAACACAGAACAGAGCCAACACAGAACAGAACCAAACATAGAACAGAGCCAACACAGAACAGAACCAAGCATAGAACAGAGCCAACATAGAACAGAGCCAACACAGAACAGAGCCAACACAGAACAGAACCAAACATAGAACAGAGCAAACACAGAACAGAACCAAACATAGAACAGAGCAAACACAGAACAGAACCAAACATAGAACAGAGCAAACACAGAACAGAACCAAACATAGAACAGAGCCAACACAGAACAGAACCAAACATAGAACAGAACCGACAAACAATGATAATATACATGTACATATTGTATTTTATATTAAATTATACCGAAAAAATCAATAGTCTCTCTCTCTCTCTCTCTCTCTCTCCTTCTCTCTCATTCTCTCTCTCTCTCTCTCTCTCTCTCTCTATCTCTCTCTCTCTCTCTGTCATTCTCTCTCTCTCTCTCTCTCTCCCTTAAAATACTCATTAATTACATTAACTGAGATAAAAAAAATCATAAAGACAGAAAGAGTAGATCATCTCCTTAAGTTCACTTACTTTACAGTAACGGAAAGGCAAGGGGATGTGGTATTACAATACAGCGAGAGAAATATACTCTTTGAACTCTTTGAACTCACGCTGTTACTAAACAACATCACACACACACACACACACACACACATCACACACACACAAATGCATACTCTCTGAAAAAAAAATGTTTCTTTACGGTGGGAATTCCCAGAAATGTCTTATTTGTTGAGCCATTTTTAAAGTTTATTTTTGTGTAACAAGTTTTAAGTTTCACGGGTTTACCCGAGTCTAAATTAAAATTTTTTCTGGGTATAAACAGCTAGTACAAATGTTGTTGTCTACACTGCTGAAATGAAATAAATCCACTTAGTGCTATAAACGTGAGTACCACCCCCCCCCACCCCTCCCCACCCCAGGTGAACAAGGTAAAATCAAATATGAAGCTACATTCACCACGTCATGCCGGCACGGAGGCGTCGCGAGGGGTGGGCAAGGGGAGTGCAATATGCCCCGGGAGCTGCCCACAAAGGGGCGCCAAATTGTATATTTTACATTTAATATTATATGATTTTCAAATTGGGAGGGGGGGGCCGCTAAAAAGGTATTGTGCCTCGGGCGCGAGTTCAGCTCGCTACGTCACTATGACACCACAAAGTTGGGTTATACCTGGGATCAGCTGTAGAGAGGGTCACGCCTGGGGGTCAGCTGTAGAGAGGGTCACGCCTGGGGGTCAGCTGTAGAGAGCTGGCAATGGACGGAGGACTCTAGAGCAGTGGTCCCCCAACCTTTTTCTCAATGCGGACAGGTCATCGTTTGAGAATTTCACTGCGGCCCGCAGTAAGGTGGGTAAAAGACGGTTGATTATTTCTCCGTTCATGGAAAGTCGCACAATCACGAGAGAAAAACACCACAGTAAATATAAATAGGAAATAATTTAATGTTTCTCGGGTGGCCCAGTACCATAAGCTCCACGGACCTGTACCGGTCCGCGGCCCGAGGGGGGGGGCCGGGGACCACTGCTATAGAGGATCAGTTGTTGGTGGCCCCATACCCTGCCGGGGAGGTGATGGGTAGGTGGAAATAACGGTGATGATATTTTAATAACAAAAGGATAACTAATTTCCCCCCCCCCGTCCACTACATAGTTTAATACAAAAATGGAAATGGGGTGGGGGGCCCTGTTTGCCTTCAGAAAGTCTTCGGACCATGGAAAGATCACTTACAATCAATGAAATAGAGAATGCGGGGATCCATACATTCGATGCCACGTCAGATTGTTGGAAAACGTCATATGGTTCCTAACGTTTGAGGCCCATTTATGCAGATTTTTTTCCCCCTTGGGACGGCTGATAGCGGTGCAGCCGACGTGTTAGGGGGTACATGGTTTGAACCCCAGCGAGGTCAGTTACTTCCACCTTGGTGAGTGTAAAATGTGTTCACGTGTGTTGATGTTTTTTTTACTCGAGCGGTCAAGATAGGTGCGGGGAGGGGGGTGTTGAATGTCTTTTTATATTTAGCGAAGTAAAGGTGCCCCCAGGGGCGTACCTAGTGTTATTGGCGCCCCTAGGAGGGGGGCTGTCTTTGAAAACTCCACCCATTCCCATACTAAAAATTCATTACAGTGATATGGATGTGGATTTCGCCCCTGGTCAACGGGAAAGTAAGTGGTCCCCCCTTCCAAGACTGAACGTCCCCCTCCCTTCCTCCTTTAGCAACGCCACAGGGTGAGTCTTAAATCTCAACGTGAGTAAAATGTGAGATTGTGTGAGTTTGGGCCCTCAGCTAAATAGGCCGATGTGAGGAGAAGACGAGTGTGCAAATGTCAAAACACACCGTGATGGTCTTAATTCCCAAGGTGTACCCCCACCCCCTAGATGCGCCTTCGTAGTGGTGCACCGCTGAGCCCACACATCCAAAAAAACCGGTCGGCGGGCGCCAAGCTACTCGCGCAAAACAATTGGCGAGCCTCCAGGGTTAATAGTCTACAATAATTTGGTGGGTGGGGTGGGGGGGGCTGGGCGGAGGTGGTGCGTGTGTGTGTGGGTGGAGGCTTTGTAAGGACATAGACAGACATAGATAATTAGACAGACACATTGTTAGATAGTTATATAGATAGACAATTAATTATTGTATTAATGTAGATGTTAGAGGGAATTCCCTGTAGTACGGTGACGCACCTAATGAACGGGTTATTGAACGGGGGAAAGAAAAGGAAGAAAACACACAGACGGGTGACGAGGAAAGAGATAGAACATTGTTTTGGTTATTTTTGTTTTGTTTTAAGTTTGTAGAAGGAAGGGACGGAGGAGCTAGGAAGAAGTATTTATTGTATTAAAAGAACGGACAACTGGTATTTATCGTAGAGACATGATTTAATGGTTAATGTTCATTATTGAATAACTAGTTCTTATGATTATTCAATAAAGTGATTTCGAGTTAAAAACTGGAGGTGTTATGAACTTGTATAAGTTGTGCAGTTAAAGAAAGTAATAAAAAAATAAATATATAAAAGAGACCACCGCATCCATACCCTGACAGGCTTAAAGATCAATACCAACGCAATGAATCTTCACACCAACTAGTAGTGTGGGGTGAAGGTCTGGGTGGGTCTAACGGATATATATATATATATATATATATATATATTATTTTTTTTTGGTAATATTACTTTTTTTTTTTTTAATATACTTTTACTGAGTTTGTTTTGCAAGCGGGCAGACATCGTCTGTTGACTCACACCGCTCGCTTCCTTCACATGTCATAACAATGCAGATAATGAAGAGATAACTCTTTACTTTTATCACATCAGTTAACGTACATTTACTTCCCTTTTAGGCGTTGCCAACTTTTTTTTAACTTCGTGCTTGTCTGAAAAAAAACAACAAATAACGGAATACTTCCGGAAGTCATAGGGGTTTTTTTTTGTTGTTTTGTTTTGTTTTGTTATTATATTTGCATTTATATAATGCAGTCGATGATGAATCGAATAAGGTTTAAGAGGGTTTGAAGATGATTTGATGAAAACTGACCATATAAATCCTGACATACTTTATAATTACCGTTGCGGTTCTCACATTTGAATCGTGGGCCAACTCTAGTGGTTCGATTAAAAAAAAATTATACTGAAATTTATCATCGGGAATATGTCTTTGCGAAATTCCACCTTTATCTCTCCATGTGACTTTTAAAAGTTTGTTGATCTGCAGTAAATCGCCAGCACTTTCATTCGCTTTCTTTTTTTATGTACTTTTTTCCTTTTGGTGGTTGGCTGCAGGTACAAGACAGCTTTCAGTATGGGTTGCGAAACGTAACAGTTTAAAAATCACTGAATTAGAGCCATCACTTGTACAAAACCTTATTGGTGAATTCGTGAATTTGGTGAATTCGTGAAATTGTGTTGGATAGTGAGAAGGCGAAATGCTGATCACAATAGCAATCGACCGTTACAATTATTTTTTTTCATCTATCTATCTATCTATCTATCTATCTATCTATCTATCTATCTATCTATCTATCTATCTATCTATCTATCTATCTATCTATCTATCTATCTATCTATCTGTCTATCTGTCTGTCTGTCTGTCTGTCTGTCTGTCTGTCTGTCTGTCTGTCTGTCTGTCTGTCTGTCTGTCTGTCTGTCTGTCTGTCTGTCTGTCTGTCTGTCTGTCTGTCTGTCTGTCTGTCTGTCTGTCTGTCTATCTATCTATCTATCTATTTTGTAGCCGAACGCTGCGTCTGTCAGAAATGTTTGGGTTGGGGGTGGGGGGGGGGGGGTGGGGGGGGGAGTTGGCAATGCAAAAATACCTGCCGTGGCCTTCTTCGCTTCATATTTAGTAGGAACTGAAGACTTGTAGCGGGCCGCAGTCCATTAGGACGACTCTACTGAAAACCTTTTTATAAGACAATCAATCTTATCTTACCATCTTACCATTCATCTTGCCATCTTACCATTCATCTTGCCATCTTACCATTCATCTTACCATCTTACCATTCATCTTGCCATCTTACCATTCATCTTGCCATCTTACCATTCATCTTACCATCTTACCATTCATCTTACCGTCTTACCATTCATCTTACCATCTTACCATTCATCTTGCCATCTGACCATTCATCTTGCCATCTTACCATTCATCTTACCATTCATCTTGCCATCTTACCATTCATCTTACCATTCATCTTGTCATCTTACCATTCACCGTGCCATCTTACCATTATTATGATTCCTGAAGTCAATTTTCATTTAAGTTAATATAAGTCTATATATTTCTTTCTCTTTCTACTTATGCATAAAATACCTCACATGCACATATATTTATATACGTACACTCACCGATGAGAAAGATTGATGCATTCTAATACATTTATATTTTTTACTGGTAATAATTCCTCCTCGCTGCATCTCAAAATCAAGACATTTCATTATTTGTTTACATGTCTTGAGTACAAAAAAATGGAACTTATAAAAACATGGATTGGCCTGACCTGACCTCCTTAGCGCGACCTGAGTAAACCTGGACACCTGTCTGGGGGGGGGGGGGTTATTTACTTCTTGCATGGGTCAAAGAGATAAACAAAACGTATCCCAGGTTAATTTTATAGGGGGATCTGTGATGCCTGTGTAGAGGAAATCTTTCCGTATGGACAAAGTGTAAACATACATGAGAGGGGGAAAATAACTCTTTAAAAAGCTGAAATTCTTGGGTGATAAAATGTAACCCATAGGACGTGAATGCAAGAAATGGGATAGAATGTAACACATAGGACGTGAATACAAGAAATGTAAACAGAAATGGCAATTAAACTCTTTTCTTTTCAATAAGGGATGATAACAGATAAACAAACCACATAGAGAGACGCATCAGTTGTTAGCTTAAGACTGCAGCTCTTAGAACTTCAAATGAAACCGGCAACTTCCTGCTCCAGAATCGGCCCAAGGGCATGTGCAGCGTGCAATTTAAAAGCCCCCACCCTTACCCGTTTTACCCACAACCCCACCCCAAGGGAAGATCACGCTTTTCTTAAGATTCCATTTTTTTTTTACCTGCTACCCTTACATCTTTCTAACTATCGCTAATCCTTCTACAACGATTCGACAGAAGCGGAAGTGAAAGCTGGGGCGGGGGGGGGGAGGTTTCTTTCACCCTCCCCCCTTCTTATGTTTCCTCATCCCCTACTCCTACCTCCAACTCTTACCTATGCACACACACTGACACCCAATGTGATACACACTGTGACAGGGAGACGCGACCTTTGTTTTATCCATCTATCCATCCATTCATCCATCTATCTATCTATCAATCTATCGATTTACTTACCTACATATCTATCTATCTATCTATCTATCTATCTATCTATCTATCTATCTATCTATCTATCTATCTGTTCATCTATCTATCTATCTATCTATCTATCTATCTATCTGTTCATCTATCTATCTATCTATCTATCTATCTATCTATCAATCTATCTATATGTCTGTTCATCTATCTATCTATCTATCTATCTATCTATCTATCTATCTATCTATCTATCTGTCTGTCTATCTGTGATCTGGATCAACGTCGATGCCACATAATTAGGTCAAAATGGCGGAAGTACAAGCGAATGACACTATAATTAAAACAAAACATTTACATTTCTTTTTTTTTGCATCATGTCTAATTTGTAATTAGTAGTTTGAAATTTTCACGTTTTGTTTGTAATCCAAATCCCTACTGGAAACGAAGTACTTGAACATTCAAATCACAGTTTTTGTGGGCAAGCAACGGGCACAGGGCCACTCTTGTGGATTGGAAAACTAGGCACCCCACTGGGACCTCTCTTTAAAACTTCTTTTTTGTTCTAAAATCTTCCTAGGGCCCCTAATGTAAAACTTACATATGGGCCCCTAATGTAAAACTTACATATGGGCCCTAATGTAAAACTTACATATGGGCCCCTAATGTAAAACTTGCATATGGGCCCTAATGTAAAACTTGCATATAGGCCCTAATGTAAAACTTGCATATGGGCCCTAATGTAAAACTTGCATATGGGCCCTAATGTAAAGCTTCATATGGGCCCCTAATGAAAATGTGCATAGGGCCTACAAAAATGTAAGAACTGCTCTGTATACAATGTTGTGAAATAGAAGACAGTGTTGTAAAATGCACCACTTTGGGAACATTCGAGTCTCAAGAATGCACTTAGACATTTATAACACACTTTTCTGTTAAAACACATTTAACAAAAAAAAAATTATTCTTGTTGAAAAAGAAAGACAACAGGAGAGTAGAGTGAAAATTTAAGGTCTGTTGCCAAAAATTTATAAAAGCGAGCACGCTCAGAATGAAATAAACGTCAGAAACATGCGTTATAGGATAAATACATAGAAATAAACATACATTATAGGATAAATACATGGAAATAGACATAATACATTATATGGGTGTTTTTGAGTACAATTTTTCAAAATATAATAAATGTGTGAAAACTATCAAATTAATTCATATGCCATACATAAATATAATGAGAAAACAAAAGACATTTTACTTTGCGCACATTAAATAGAAGCAGTGGCGTAAACAGGTGGTGGGAGGGGGGGACGGGAGGGGAAGGGGGGGGTGTGAGCGGTCCTATAGAAATAAAAAAAAAAAAAGCTCCCATTCCGAACTGTTCAAGTCAAGTCTAAAGCGTTAAGATCTTGTAATGGGGGGGGGGGGTCGGAGCTAAATGCTGGTTATACCCAATGAGTAGATACGTGAATAAACGAAACTGTGCACTGTTATGTAATGTGTTTTACTGTAATGAGGCTATGCCGTTTGTTCCATCAGCTGATATGTCACTCTTACGCCCAGGTGTGTATGTGTGTAGGGGGGGGCTGGGGGGGACGTATCTTTGTAGAGATAGATAACTCCCAAAGTATCCCAATCAATAAGATACATGGACATCTGACAGATACACAGGCAGACTGATGGATGAACGGTTGCGCGGAGTGACAGACTGTCAATGAGACTGAGAGACAGAGAAGCAGTAAGAAAGTTTAAGTTAATATAGATAGATAGATAGATAGATAGATAGATAGATAGATAGAGAGATAGATAAATAGGTAGGTGGTAGGTAGATAGGAAGGTAAATAGACAGATATTTAAATAAGTTAATAGGCAGGTAGGTAAATAGATAGATATGTAGATAGGTAAATAGGTATGTAGGTAGATCAGAGCAAGTAATGGGTCAATGTTCCCTGACCCACGACCCATCCTTAGTCCCCGCCCGACCCTAAAAAAAACCCGTCGTCGCGCGATTTTTTAAAATTTCAAAATGGTTTCTATGGCGACGGCCGCCATCTTGAAAATAACAACATTCAATGGGTCATGGGTCATGATGGGTCTGGGTCAAGAACTTGATGGGTCATTTGGGTCAAGGGTCAAGCTCAGTGACCCATTACTTGCTCTGAGGTAGATAGGTTGGTAGAATGTTTAGAAATACAGATAAATAAAGTCATACTTTTATCAAAGTTCAGCTGAGTTCAAACAACGTCAATGATCAGCACTAGTTCACTACACACGCATACACACACACACACACCAACCATCCGGTTCTCTCTCTCACATACTCTCACACACTCACGCACACACACTCACACTCAAACACCCCCCCCCACACACACACACACACACCTGCATATAGAAGCATTCTATCACTGACTTGAAATCATTTCGACAAAGGCCAAAATGTTCATCTTTAAATCTTTCGTTCATTTCATCTATCTCTCTATCCATCCATTTATTCGTCTGTTTATCCATCTATCAGTCCATCATTCCGTCAACTCATGCGTTCATCTTTCCTTGCTTCCGTCCATACATTCCTCCCATCCACTCATCTATTCATCCATGTTTCCGCCAAATTCATTGATCTATGTCGGCCTGTCCCTTAAATAATCAGTGGACCCTTTTATTTTTGATGGGGGAGGGTGGGGATTGGCGGAGGGGGGTACTTTTGCTTCTTTTAATCTATTTTGTCTTAGTTGGCACATTTAGTGGACAGGGATCTGGAGAAGACATATGCAAACGTTAACCCCCCCCCTCCCCCACAACCCGTTATATCTCCAGTAGTGCCTCCATAGCCATTGCACTATATTGTGACTATATGGTATGTTGGGAATGAAAGAAATGCAACATTAAAACAGTTCCATCGGTAGTTTATAGGATCTAAGAGATTTCATTTATTCCATACAGTGGCTTAACACACACACACACACACACACACACACATACACATCCACACACACACACACACACACACACACACACCGTAATGGGTAGAAAGAGAATCTGAAGAGGGTCACTCAAACCCGCGTGCAACGGAGAGCTTCACATAAAGTTCAGGGGTGATAAATAGGTCGAGTCATTCATTTACATATCAAGTCAACCCATCACCCTAGACTTTTTTTCCCAAGAGGCGTATGAAGGGTAACTACGGGTTGTGCCGCCGCTCAAGGCGCCGATCTAGGAAGTGGGGAGTGTGTGGGGGGGGGGGGCTGAGGGGTCGAAAGAGCGTAGTAAATTGACATTATATTCGGAGGAGGGCGCGCGAAAAAAAATGTACCTCGAACAGAGCGCAGCAATAACTAGGTACGGCTCTGCACTTCACACTCTCGCAATGGCCTCACAAAAAAAAAATTTTAAGAGAAGACAGGAAACAGAATGATCGGCTACAACACACCCCCCCCCCCCAGTACTGGTCGAGACGGCGAGATTGAATACTACATTGAACTGTGGATATGAGAGTACGCCAGCATCATTTTAAGCGTGTGTGTGTGTGTGTGTGTGTGTGTGTGTGTGGCATTTTGCTGTGAGCAGTAACTACAGTGAGTTCAAACAGCCTACCTATGTCTTCAGTGGTGAGTCCATAGTTTATTGTACACCCGGCTGTATTGGGGAATAAGAAAAGAGTGGGGGGAGGGTGGGGGGTTAGAAATAAAGCGCTCGGCTGTCGACCAGGTTCGATCTCCGGTGAGGACCAATGGATATTTCAAGCTATGGTTTTAAGTCCCCCCCCTCTCTATATCTCCCGTGGTGCCTCCTAGGTAATAGCACTATCGGCCATGGTGGTGGAAGGAGAGAGTATGGGGAGAGGGGGGGGGTGAAAGAATGGAATCATAAAAACTGCCCCCAATAGTGGTTTAGATGAACTACGAGATTTCATCTCATCCTTTCAGGGGCGTCACCCACAATCACACATGTGGGGGGGGGGGGGGCTAAGGAATCAAGAAATCAAATCCGCTCTACCTGTCCACACATACACCTCTGGACCTGTGTGTGTGTGAGAAACTCTAAGACAGAGAAAAACAAAGCAAGAACTGGAGAGTTATAAACTCGCGTCAATGCATACATCAAGGAGGGTTCTTTTAGCCCATTAGGGGCCTCCGAGCTAGGCGAGTAGCGTGCGGGGGGCTGGGCTCCCATGTGTTTTGTCTGGCCCCCTCTACTTGTTTGCTCTACTTAGTAAAATTTATTTCCTGACCCCACCCCGCTATTGCCTGACCCCTGCTGTAGAATGCCTGGCCCCTGCTGTAGAATTGTCACGCTACGGGGCTGCTCCGAGCTCATTGAGGCCCCCCCCCCCAAGATTGTAAAAAGCTGACTTTAGGGCAAGCTGTCAGTAAACTTAAAAAAAAGGCGCGCCTATAACGTTTTCACACGGGCCTTGCATCTTCTAAAACCGGCACTGGTTTTCCCCTGCACACGTATTGAGCTACTTAAAATGGAAGGGTGAGTACACAGGTGTCAGTTTTGGTCATAACGTGAGTCCAATTGCCATCAAAAGAAACATGCCCAGCACATGAGATGGGTTGAAAAAAAATCAAATAACTCAAAACATCAATGGAGGAAAAAGTCAATTGGATTTCTCTGTACTGCTAGACCAAGTCTCTGCCAGGGTTTTCCCCATTTTCTACACAGGAAACGTCATTACTTGGCTTTTTCAGTTGATCATAAAATATTCGTCTACATTATATTTAACATCAAAAGTGTTTAAGTGCTGTGTTTACATGCAATGTGATATATATATATATATATATATATATATATATATATATATATATATATATATATTCTTATCATTTCTTGTCATAAAAGTAATAATCTCTTTACAGTTTGCCACAACGATGTTGAATACAAACAGTGACGTCACTAGGGGGGGTGCGGGGGGTGCGGACCGCACCGGGTGACACCCTCACGAGGGGTGACACCCAACTGCAAAATATCTAGTTTTAGGTCTATATTCTTAAAATAATTCAAAGCCGTATTTAATTTTTATAAATAAATAAAAATATCTCCGATTACTAACAGACACTGCGTACTTTTTATTATTAATTTTTAACGCACTGGCTCCGGATACGTCTAAGATGAACTCTTATGATTTAAAGTTATTTTCTTTTCGCGGGAAATTGCATAACTGAGCAATTTTTTCTGATTATATATTAGAATCGTGGCTATGGTTCTGTGGCGCGCTGGCAGATTGGGTTAATCATTTGGCCGTGACCCATTCATTGCTAACTATTTGCGGGTTCGATTCCTCTCATAGACATATATTTTTTTTTCAGATTTTTTTTTCAGGGTTAGGGTTAGGGATAGGGTTAGGGTGTGGAGCAATATCTATTGATGGTCCCCGAAAAAAAAAAATATCTCCCATTATTAACAGTAAATGACGTCATCAACGTCTGCAGTAAATAAGAGTTCTCATTCATTCCGTTTACTGACGTCATCAAAGTTTGCTAGACGTATCCCGAAAAAAAAAATACAAGTACGTCTTAGACGTATCCGGAGCCAGTGCGTTATTTTAATGAAATTATTGGCACACTTGCACTGACCTATAGATATCAATTATCGCTAAAATCCTGACCCCGGGAAAAGAAAAAAAAATAATAAAGTCGCGCATGCGCACATATATACGGTCTATGGAAAAAAAAATATGGAGACCGGGGTGTCATGAGAGGGGTGACACCATGAGTTACCGCACCGGGTGACACCAACCCTAGTGACGCCACTGAATACAAAAATGGTTTTTAAAAATGTGAAATGTTGTTATTTTTACATTATATTGCTACATTTATGTTGTCAATTTATTAATATATGTTCATTCTGTCTAAAATCAATTAATTAATCATAAATCCGTTTTTGTATTAGCTATATCGCCATATGTCGAAATCTCTTTCTATTTACTATATGATATTATCTATTGAAATTGTCAATAGATTCTATATTCAAATGTAATCGTATCTATTATTGATCTATTCTAGGTATCTATAATCTAATTTATCTATCTAATTTATCTGTCTTATATATACATATTAACCATGTATTTTATCTGTAGATATTTAGACTTATCCAGATATTGCATCTATTTATATTACCTGTCTATCTAATTTATCTTTTTTCAGTATATAGGTCCCATTTTAAAAACTTTTATATACACGTCTATACATCTATCTATTTGTCTATCTATTTAATAATCTTTATCTGACTTTTCATGCTGTGTACGCTATTTATCTATCTTTCTATCCATCTGTTTTTCTATCTTACTTTCTGTCCGTAGATCTAGCTACCCAACTATATGTTTCTATATCTGTCTTTCTGCCTATCAATATTACTGTCTACCTGTCTGAATATCTACTTTTTCTATCTGCATGCATATCTTTCTCCCTGGTTCTCCATCAGTCTTTCTGTTTATCTGCATGTGTTTCCCCCCTCCGTCTATCATTCTGTTTTTCAGAATGTCTGTCTAATCGTAAATAGTTTACTCTTAAGCTGACAGATGTATATAATACAGGTGAGTACATATGTAAATTTCAACTCACCTACTGGAAGAAGTCGCCTGACACAGCAGAAATATCCAAATGTTCATCAAATGTTTCTTCATTTTTTCCCCCTCAGAATTTAGATTTAAAACACAAACGGTCTAACCAGCAGGAAGAAATACCGGCTATTTTTTGATAAAAAAAAGGTAAAACACAGCAAATGATGTCGCAATTCAGCGATTTCCTCAACCAAAAAAAAAAAGAAAGAAAAAAAACAATATAATCTCTGACCCCGAAATTTCACGTATGTTTATGTGTTTACTTTAGAGGCAAGAAATGTTACTCTCTAGCCTTCAAGAGTAATTCCGTGAATAAGAAAACTTAGCCACATAGAATCAATCCTGCTGAATGTAATTTCCTGATCTTTCGTATATTCAATGCAAATGTTCCTAAATAAATTTAAAAACAGGACAGTAAATCGCTTTAGCATCACAATGGCGTCATTATAATTATAATGGAAACTTTAAAAAACAACTAGACTTATTTGCTGAAGAAACAAATTTTTAGATAAACCAATAGCATGTTCTCATTTCACTTTAAACAATCTGCATAAAATACGCAGTTATATTGTTTCCTTCTGTTGTCTATATGCGGTGTTAATGTTGCAATAGAAACTCAATTGATGAACCAACTCTATATCTTGCAGAACGACTATTCATTCATACGCTCGACTGGGGATAGATTTATTTTTACAGGAAGTTCAGAGTTCTGTGTAGTCGTGAACAGATGCATCCATCTGTGAGTGAATATTGGCACAATCATTATTTCCATAAGGTGTAGAACAAAAAAAAACCAAAAACAAACACACACGCACGCAAGCACACAGTATATGCACTAAAAGCCAAATAGAGTCAAGCAGGTAAACAAAGGTCAGTGTTGTTCATCTTACATCCGGTCAAGCAAAGACTATCCACAGTCCTTACCAACAAACACCCCCCCCCCCCCCCCGTAGAATAATTATCGCAATTCCCAGAAATATTCATCATGTACTGCTTCAACATCCCCCCCCCCCCCATTTTTTTTGTAATGCTGCCCCGTGCCAGGGACAGCCCCGTAGCCAGGTCAAAGTAAGCAGGGAGGCACCAATACCCAGCAAGGGGGCACCTTTACTTTAACTCTATTTTTTCCTCTTTTTCTTCTTTTTGAGCGTGAGGGGGGCACTCCACACATAGGGGCCGTGCCCCCCCCCCATTGGCTACGGGGCTGGCCAGGGATAAAAGGTAACGCCTGTTGGTCCGGCTAAAGTCCTTTAAACTATGATTTCTTATGCTATAACTTTAGTTTATTAGTGAATATGATCAAAACAAGTTTATCATGGATGAAGATTGTTGTCATAAAGTGTTGGCAAACAGATTCCTGGCTCTAAACAAAAAATAAATTTTTAAAAACTTTTTAACAGATCAATGAAAATTCTTTCCATATGATCAATACCGAGAAAGAAAAACAATATGTCTGTAAATTCAATTTATTCAACGCATAAAAGGGGAGAAAATCAGTTTTCAGAGTGAAATACAGAAAACTATGACCGATTTCCGATGTTGAGATATTAAAAAAATCATTATCTCAGATGTCAAATACAGACTAAGATGGAACATCAGTATCAGATGTCAAATACAGACTAAGATGGAACATGAGTATCAGATGTCAAATACAGACTAAGATGGAACATCAGTATCTGATGTCAAATACAGACTAAGATGGTAGATCTATTTCATGTTTCGCAGCACTGTAAAATGGCAATTCATCTCACATATTCTTTACGTGAAATCAGTTTCTCTGCACCATAGAGATCTGCAAAATCAACTTCGTACACAGTTGCTATCTAGAAATAAAGAAGTTTAAAGGCAATATATAAATACTAGCTGTTCCCTTGCAAAACCTTTGCATAGAGTTATATCCCCTTAGGTTTGGTCGGTAGGCTATGTTATTTTTTGGTTTCGGGCAGATCCGATTTTTTTCATGATTGTATTTTAAACTGGAATACCGTTGTATTAATTCTTTACTTTCGATTTAACGCACACTGGAAATGAGTATTATAATATATGATATTAAAAATATTTTTAATATAGTATTCAGTTATAGATCAAGAGAGGTAATTCCGTTCAAAACAAGAAGCGATAAAATAAAGTAGAAATAGAGTGCAGGGCTCTTGGCAGGTTTAATTTTTACATCCAGATAGTCGGACACTTTTTATAGTTGACGAAATCAACGAAATGTCCAAAAATAACAACATGAGAGAAAACAGTACAAACTATACATGTGGTATGGATCCTCTACAAGTGAAGCAAGTGTTGTGTCTGTTTCTAGTTGAAGTATAATATTGTTATTTAACACTTATAAATTATGATGACTGGCGCCCCGTACATAATAAGCGTTAGATTTGCTCAGAGGCGTACCAAGATTGGGGGGAATTGGGGGGTCCAAATTCGAAAGTTCCCCGGGCCCCAGCTTGAGGGGGGCCCCAAAAATTGTTTTTAAATTAAATATTACGTACATTATCTCATGTCATTGTGTCAAATGTTAAAATGCAGGGGTTCCCAAAGAGGCTAATTCCCCCCGGGCCCCCAAATCCCTAGGTTCGGCACTGGATTTGCTATCAACATATATATATATATATATATATATATATATATATATATATATTATAATAACCACACATTATAAAAATGTACACCTTACCGCTATAACATATCAATCAACGATTCCTTGCCACTGATACATATTAATTCAATTATTCCATATAGGTTAAAAAAAAACATTATCAAACCTTTTTATACAAGTGAAACATATTATTCTAAAATCACATATTACTAAAAGATACTATTGAACGACTCAAGACGCTTCAACTAACTTTTAAACAACACAGTGATTATCTGATAGACATTATTCCTAATACCAGAACAAATCATAAAACATTACCGAAAGCATAGACACAGTATTCGATGTTTTAGTTGAATATTTATTAAACAAAATATAACTGAAAAAAATATCGACAGATTATGACGTCCTCAAGTAACAACAAATGTAAACATTGCGAAAAATAATAACGAAAACCTGTTTCAAATTCCTTTTGCAATCTTTCCTTTTTATAATATTTCCTTTTTTATATTAATTAATAAAAGTAACATTGACTTATCTCCCTTTTGTTTTTCACTTTCTTAAACACGCACAAATGATGAAATAAAAATAGACACAGAATATCGGAATTGTTTCATTCTACAGCACACACATATTTTTTTTTAAAACTGTGAGCGAGTGAGCGGTGTGCATTAAAATACAAACATAAGAATCAACACCTCACTTTCAAAGTTTCTCTATCACAATCGTTTACTATCACTCTATCTCTCTCACTTTATCTCTAAATCTCTCACTCTCTCACTCGCTCGATGTGTAGACGAATCTTTTTTTTTTAAAAAAAAAAACACACAAAAAAACAGCACGTGTATTAACACGGCAACACATGTGTCGGAATGCACTCAGAATACACGCTGTGAGCACTTCACACTTGCTTCATCAACTCAACAACGTTTTAAAAAAAAAAAAAATTTCGTCTTAACAACTGGTCGCTGGAGTGGAAAAAAACTTTAAAAATATACAGTAGATGTAGCAGTGCGTTTGTTTTATGTTTTTTTTTTAAAAAAGAAAAACTTAGGAAAAAAAAAAACCTAGACTCAGTCGCAGTTTCTTGGCCAGATTTTTTTTTAAAAACATACAGGTTGGATTGTTGTCAGGTGGGAATTTAGTTTTCTATTTTTTTTTGTTTCAAAATTCTCTCTCTCTCTCTCTCTCTCTCTCTCTCTCTCTCTCTCTCTCTCTCTCTCTCTCTCTCTCTCTCTCTCTCTCTCTCTCTCTCACTCACTCACTCAGTTCAGTAAGAATTTTTTTTTACGTTCAGGTTTTAGAGTGGGATGGGCTACGCATCACGTGACCAAATAATTACTGCAAGCTTACTACACAGGTTTGGGAGGGGAACTGGAG